>JAVQJL010054289.1:0-19457 GCA_036024295.1 Nannoperca obscura | reverse complement strand
TTGGGTCTTTGTGTGTGTGGAAGTTGGTCTCGACCGGCTCCATGTGATTGAGTGCCCTGAGATAACTTTGTTATGATATGGCGCTATATAAATAAAATTTAATTTAATTTAATTGAAATTGACTAATTTAAAATGAGCACAGAAGGAAAAGAACCAAACATGCAGACAGATGAAAGGAGTAGTCAGCTGTTACAGACTACAGCTGAGCTGACTCAGAAGAAACCAAGGATAGTTTAGGAAACTGAGCTTTCATTGTCATTATAGGAGAGCATGTGTTGGCTGGATTTATTTTCTCTTCAAATACCACAGATGGTTCTTTACTAATATTAGACTTTGTCTCCTGATAGCAGAGCATTTACAGTTACAAGTCTTCCTCCTAATACTTTCTGACACTCAGGATCAAGCCCACTGGTTCCCACTGAAGACATGAATCTGTAAAACGTGGTGGACAAAATATATATAGTTTCATATTTAAAAAAAGTTTTATATCTTCATAAAACAGCTGGTCACTAGTTTTTATAAAATTTTCAGCTGCGGATGAATCCACATTTGGTGCTGTAGTGAGTATTTGGTGCAGCAGGACAGTCTTATGATTTAAATGTAAGATAATGTGTAGTGAATCTGTATCCTTGTCCTACATTGTTTAAAGATGCTTCCAGAAGAAATTTCCTAAAGCATTTGTTCAAGGCTCAGCTGCCACCACCAACCCCTCTGACTGGAATTCAACCGACAGCTTCTAAAGACAACTGCTGCCGGTCCATTATACACACACACACACACACACACACACTCTCTGAGCCACACCTATAAACAGACCAGAAAGCTGTGGTTTTTCCATTTATCTCTTCTCTCGGCTGCTGTCAGGATGGCAGAGTAAGTCTTGATCTGAACCAAGAGAATCTGCAAAACTCAAAGAATCCTCCTAATCATGTTCCTTCTTCTTCCTTCCTGTTTCTCTAAAGGAAAAAGATGTCATCGAGCCGGAGGAACCACCTCAAGGTAGAGTAAGATGGTCTGAAGTTCTTTAATTGTCAAATTTGTGAGGCAGTGTTTAAAGGCACAAATTCAGTTATGCACTTACTGTACCTTTTGTAAAAGCAGTTTACCAAGGGTTGTGTGGGAAAATATAAAAACATTATAGTATAAGAGTACATTTCTTTTTGCACACACAAGCTAGATGTGTGGTCTCCCCAAAACTCACAAGTCCAGGCCAAGATATCTCAAAAGTTAGTATAAGATCACCGCCTTAAAGTTTACTGATCACTGGTCACTGATGACTCCTCCCCATTTTTGACACTCATGAGTTTTCCAACAACAACACTGCACACATTATTAGTATAAGTGTTAAATTATCAGTTAATCAGTTGAGAGAAATCTAATCAGCAACAATTCTGATAATCATTTAATAATTTATCAAGCAAAAAAAACTTTTTCTTGTTCCAGCTTCTTCAATATGAGCATTCGCTGCTTTTATCTTATTTTAAATAAATATATGTTTAGGGTTTTTGGACATTTAGACATTACGCTGGGCCCCATGAACTGTGCGTGGCATGTTTCAATATTTTCTGACTAAACAATTCATTTATAACAGATTACGTGATAGTGAAAATAACCATTAGTTGCAGCCCTGTACTGTATATTTCAGACTAACTTACAGCAAGACTGTCCTTTAACTGGGAAAGAACATTTCTGAATTTATTTTATTTCTTTTTAATACATTTCCTATTATTTTTTGTTGAAGATCAAAATCTCTGATAAAAGAAGAAACAAATTTAAAAAGCAAAACTACATTACCATAAATAGAAACCTGCATGAAACTTTTGTATATTTGGATGTAGTGAACATGTCAGCCTCTCACATTTTCAACTGTAATCCACTTTAATGTATTTATGTTCTGTTAATATATAAAAACATTACACTAAGTTTGTTATTTACATGATTTACAATACCGAACACTGAATATGATATCACACACGTAAACACTTGCCTTGTCATGGTCATCCTTCAGCGTCAGCTCTCTGAACTCTGTCCTCCTCTCCCTCTCAGAACTTGCTGCTGCAGATCGGCGAGGCGATGCTGGAGGAGGAGGCCCTGGAGGCCCAGAAGGAGAAGATGAAGCACATGGAGGAGAGCTGCCCCACCCTCTCCATCCCAGGCAGCATGCAGGGGCTCCAGGTAAACCTCCTCTGAAACACGATTTGTCCACACCACCCTTAACACCAACATAGAGCTGATATCTGCCGTCAGTTCATATTCTACACAAATGAACAGAAGCTCTCTAAACTCAGACCTAAACACCCACTGCAGCAGGCTGCCTTTTTACAGCCATCACACAGTGGAATATCTTTTTGGAATAACTTTTAATTGTTCTTGTAGCTTTATATGATTTTATGTGTGCTTGTAGATTTGTCTGTATAATTGTTCATGTGATAGAGACTACGTAATGCTGTTGCATGTAAATTATTATTTTTCCTGCCCAGAGACTGCAAATGAAAATGAGCTAACAGCTAAATCTAGCATAAATCATCTCTTTTTTTAGCATAATGTTTGTTTAATAAATACTATAGTGAAATTATTAATAATAATAAGCTAAATGTACTGCTGTACTGGCCTGTAGCATTTCACCTCAGCTCACCAGCAAAAATCCCATGGGAGCTCCTAAACATAATTGCTGTTATACTCTGCTATTGTTAAAAGAAAGTGGTGTTTTAACTGGGAACCAACGACCAGTAAGGATCATCCCACCCCCACCCACACATATAAACATACAAACCCATAAAAAAATAATACAAAACCAAGCCAGCAAACCTGAAGTTTTATGAAGGACAATGCATTCAGAAATTTGTGATTTAAAGCTGCTTTAATTTTTTTAATTAACATAAAATGTTAGAGAACACCTAAATCCTGACCATGTTTCTATTGAAGATGATTCCCTCACCCCTCTCTTCTTGTATCTATTACAACACCAGGAGCTGTGCCGGAACCTTCACAAGCAGATTGATTTGGTGGACGAGGAGCGATACGATATGCAGATCAAAATGACAAAGTCCAACAAGGAGGTACGTCCTCTAAAGTTTCCAGGTGAAAGATAACACCAGTGGTGTACTCTTGGCAGTCAGAGGTTTCTTCTGTCTGTTTTAATGCAGGTTTGAACTCACAGACAGTGAATTCAAACCTCAATTTGAAACAACTCAGAGAGAAACTGAGTGACAGCTTCATCGTGTTTTATACACTAGAAACAGGGTTGATCATTTAGACCCAAAGATTTTACAAGGCTGCTCTAAATGTTTAAGGTTTGGATGCATCTTGGAGACAATCAATGCCATTTAAGCAGACTATATAGGCTTTTAGGTACACACGCAGATGGTCTGAGTAACTGTCTTCTCTATCAGATCCAAGACCTGAATATGATGGTTCAGGACCTGAAGGGGAAGTTTAGGAAGCCGGCCCTGAAGAAGGTGCGGATGTCGGCCGATGCCATGCTCTCTGCTCTGCTGGGCTCCAAACATAAAGTGTCCATGGACCTGAGAGCCAACCTGAAGCAAGTCAAGAAGGAGGTGAAAGAGGAGGTGCGTGCTTAAGATTTTACACTACTGCTACATGATTACATTTCATTTTGGTTTAATTGATTCTTCTTCCTCCTCAGAAGATCTGAGCATTTTAGATTAAATGTAAAGCAATTACAGCAACAGAACAGCCTGACAATTCCTCAAACACAAAATAATAAGAGAGTTTTAACTATTTGTTATTAGTGATTTGAATTTGTATGCTGCTTTTCTTTGCATGTGTTTCTCTCAGGAGAAGCAAAAAGGCGACTGGAGGAAGAACATTGAAGACAAGGCCGGGATGGGCGGCAGGAAGAAGATGTTCGAGACAGAAGCTTAAAAAAACTGTGTTGTCATGCTGTTGATCGGCATTATTTATGTGTTTTATGTGAGTTTATTTTATTGGAAATTTGTATAAATAATATATAAATCAATAAATCATGTGGTGTTTTTTGTGTTACATGGTGATATATAGATAAATCATGAAATAGAAATAGGGTGTTCCATTACACAAACTGAAAGTGCTCTACATTTCATAAATACAAAAAATTGTACATTTAAAAGTTAATAAATAAATAAGTTAAAACGAATAAAATAGATAGACATATTATACATGTAAACATTTTGATTTGGGGGATTAACTACAGGCTTTTAAAAAGTGATAAATTAAATTAAATATGTTTTAAATAAGTTTACTATTATTATTATTTTCTTAAGTAATAGCAGTAGTATGTGTGCTTTGTTTCTGAACAAAAAACATGAACATGCGTTTCAGAAGACACTAAAGGTGGATTCTTTACCAGGTAAAGCAGGCCCCAGGGCCCCAGGGCCCCAGGGCCCCAAAACTCCAGCCTCACTATATGTCAACCTCTTTGTACTAGTTCATTGAAAATGTGTTTGGGATTACGCATCACTAAAGCACACAACCAGCTGACTGACTGAAGTCTGTTATTATTTCAATCAAATTAGCAAAAAGCTAAATCAACAAATCTTAACTTTTAATTAATAAAGGTTTCAAAATGTATGTGTTTTTTATGTTTACCATGTCAGAAAGGTATTGATTCAATTCATTTAAGGTGCCTCACCTACTTTTTATATGCACAGGAATTATATTATTAGACAATAGATAGCAAATGTATCTGCAACAACTTTGATAATCAATTAATCGTTACATTGTTTTTTAAGCAAAAATACCTAAAATGCTGTTGTTCCAGCTTCTCAAATATTTTTATCTTTAGTCATCTATTGTAAATTGAATATCTTGACAAAACAATCCGAATATGCCACATTGGGAGACATTTTTCACAATTTTCAGATATTTTTTATAGACAAACAATTTATAGATTAACAGAGGAAATGATCTGCAGATTAGTTGAAAATGCCATATGATGATATTTTTGAAACATTTACATTTTGCTTAGAGAGAGGAAGAAACAATGGGGTTTAACAGGAGACCAGCAGCTCATTTTCCCCTCAGGGTGTCCTAGCAAGTAAATTTCGGCCATTCCTAATAGGAAGACAAAAACTACTTCAAATGCAGAACATTTTTTTTAAATTGCACAGAAACCCAAAACAAACGAAAAAACAGGGTTATATCCTCCAAATGATGTGTATACTGAGAAGTCATGCTCCAATTTGGGTTAACTTGTCTTTGATATGAAAAGGTGAATACATGTTTGTAACTTTAGGACAATTGGTAACTCTGAAATGAACTCACACTTATTATAGCAGACCTCAGCACAGGCCATCACAGAGACATTTGTTTGCAGTGTAACATCACTGGACAAATATATATACGTTTTATAAAGTTACATTGAACTGACTAAGTTAAGTTCATTGTAATCATACACATTAATATAAAAATGTGTCAAATTTTGAGAGATTTTCAAATTCTCAAAAATGTGGATGCTTATGTTTCCTGTCAAAACATCAGAAAACAAACAAAAAGAAAGCTGTGAAATGCACATATTATGCATCTTAATAGAGCACCAGTTCAGTTTGAAATTGTGCTTTAGTGGTGCATACAGCAATTACCATCACCATTCAATCAGTTTATTGATATAGTTGGAAGAAATCCTCCCCTATAATGTACATGAAATCGATATTTCTAAACTATTTTATTAGATAGAAAAATATAAAAATTAAATAAGAATATAAAACTAAAAATGTAAATACCAGTAAGCAATAGAGTATAGTTCTGTTAAATGCTGTTTTACATAGTTAAAGTAGCCTAAAGTAATGGTTTCATGCGCTATTGTAATTGTTTCCATCTTCAATAAAGTTTTTTGGGAGGAAACTTTTTTTTGTCTCTCGGTCACGTGAGAAGACCTGACGTCACGAGAAGACCCTGTGATACGCTGGTGGAACTGGAAAGACAAACGTCTATAAAGGAACTATCTTACGGAACTAGACAGTACGCTTTAGGTCGCACTGCTTGTTGCTGATTTCGCAAAGAAATAACCAAAAATGACGGCAGCGGTTTTTTTCGGCTGCACCTTCATCGCCTTTGGCCCAGCCATCGCTCTATTCTTGTTCACTATCGCCCGGGATCCGCTGAGGGTGATATTCCTTATAGCAGGGTGAGAGTTCGTTTTTGTTCATCACAGTGGGATGATAGTAAACGTATCTTCGTCATAGCAGGTTGAAACTTACACTACTGTCGTGTTTAATTCGATAAAACAGGTATTTACCAGTGCTAACTTGCTAGCCAACAGACCGCTTCAGAAGCTAGGTAGCTAACGTTACTAACGTTTCCATTTTCGGACGTCATGCTATTACGCGTGTTTCCCCAGTCCAAGCTGTCCATGCTTCTTCTCATACGTACACACTAAGACACAGCAGATACAGTAATTATCCACCAAGGCGAGCGTACTGTTGCAGAAGAGAGTGTTTTTCCATTTCCCATTAGTTTTATCTGCATTGCTTATGTTTATGCTCAGAGCCCCATTCGGGTTTACACAAGGAAAAGGACATGATGCACTGTGTCCGATAATGGAGCTGTGAATGTCTGTGTAGCACTGATTGTAGTCCACCGGACTGCTTAATTGTAACGAAACTAAGCTTTGACATTTTAAAGACCAAAACAAAAAACGTTTTCATTTACTTAAGCTTTGGCATTAGCTAACTGTACTAAATCAGTTAACAGTACATTAGCTTATTGTTTTACCAGAAACAGTCCACTATTGGTAACTATACCAAGGGCACAAAACTTAATTACGGACCAAGCCTTCTTGTTAATAAATGACACATTAATTCACCTCTTTATTAATGCTATAATTGAATGATATGTAATTTAGGGAGTGGTGGCCAAAAGAGAGCAGGAAGAAGGAGAACATACAGAAGTACAGTACAGTTATACATAGCGATGTAAAGTAATAGATGTGGTGATGGTATTCATGCCAACATTAATAAAAATGTTAATAGCAGTTTAATAGTAATACTAATAATGAGAGCAGCAACAACAATAGCAAGAGCAGAAACACGGGGGCAGCAAGTGTAACCACAGATCCAGACTCTACAGCGCCGGAGGCAGAAACACTTGCAGAAATAATATGGTACTGATGCTAATGGTGGTGGTGGTGGGGACGATGATGATGATGATGATGATCATTTCTGTGTGTTTCAGGACTAGTTGCTGAAGGAGAAAAGCCACAGAAGCAGACAGGAGGACTAGTGGTAACCAAGGATCTAATGGGTAACAGATACACAGCGAAACACAGTAAACAACGAAAATAAATCTGAATGTTGTTCTGCAAAAATTCTATAGCTCTAACCTTTAGCCTCCCACTTTACTCCATATATAGAGACGAATTCCTGATACTACTCTAATTGATCCAAAATATAATAGATAAACGGATAATGTATATTCAGACAGAACAATTGCAGCGTGTCCATATTGGCACAGTAGAGAGAAATATCAGATTCTGAAGAATATGAACATGTCTCATTCTTCAGTCTAGTTTAATCTAGTTTAAATAGAAATATATAAAACAGTGCAGTGGCTTATTGTTGAGGTTCCTTTAGGTTCCTCATTTCGAAACCAGTCAGTCGGAAAAACATCAACTTCTAAGTATATTTGCCAAGTCTTCTAAAATATAATAGAAGTGTGTTTTTCTTCTTTTGACTTGACTGATGTTTGAGCTTAACTGTGCAGGGTGATACGTGCAAAGTTTGACACTGGACGTCTGTTTTCCCGTGTTAATTATGTGAATTAACTATCAATTTGAATGCGTTACATCCAGTCTCACAAGGTTATAATGACCATTTTGATTGTTAGCTATAATTAATCAACTCAGCTTCTACAGATTATCCCTGGCTCTGTGGGATGTTTGTGCGCCCCTTCGTCTCATTCTGCCCTTTAATCTGTGCGCAGGGAAGCACCCGGTGTCCGCTCTCATCGAGCTGTGCAACAAGAAAAGGATAATGCAGCCAGACTTTGTCATGGTTCATCACAGCGGCCCCGACCACCGCAAGAACTTCCTCTTCAAGGTGGGTTTGCCTTCTCATTGGGGAGTTACGTGTTTGACCATGATATTATATTTGAAGAAATTCTTGAAGATTTAATTCAATTCAATTTTATTTATATGGTGCCATATCATCAAGTTATCTCAGGGCACTTTTTTGTATAGAGCAGGTTATAAAAATAGGCTTTTAACAGGTAGAAACCTCGAGCAGAACCAGGCTCTAGGTGGGCGCTCATCTGCCTCGACCAGTTGGGTTGAAGGGCGGGGGGCAGGAGAGAGAGCAGAAGGAAGGAGAACATATAGTAGTACAGTAAAGTTCTACATAGCGACGTAAAGTAATAGATGTGGTAATGGTATTGATGCCATTATTAATTAAAATGTTAATAGCAGTTTAACAGCAATACTAATAATGAGAGCAGTAACAATAACAGCAACAACGGCAGTTGAGCAGGAACATGAGGGCAGCAGGAGCAACCACAGATCCAGACTCTACAGCGCCGGAGGCAGAAACACCTGCAGAAAGCAACAGAAAGAGAGAGAGCAGGAGGAAGGAGAACATACAGTGATACAGTAGTAAGCATAATAGCAACAACGGCGGTTGAGCAGGAAGACGGGGGCAGCAGGTGCAACCCCAGATCCAGAATCTACAGCGCCGAAGGCAGAAACACCTGCACAAAGCTTTAGAAGGAGAGAGAGCGAGGGGGACGAGAGAAGCACACAGCTAGGGGAAAGAAGGTGAAAGATTAAATGTTGCTTTACTTTTTTTCCCTTCATCTGACAATAATAATAATTTCCCAACGAACCATTCCATATTCCCGATCTAAGAATACGGCCAACGCCTGCGTTGTTTACATAGTGCCCATTATCACCCTTGAATCCTCCGGCTCACTGTGTGCGATTGGAAACTCAACACAGTTCACATTTGAGTCTCAAATCAGCAACAGTAGGCTAAAAGGATGTTTTAAATAAATGCATGAGGTTTGGTTACTTCCCTCCCCGCTCTGCTTTTATTTGTTGAATCCTCCGATGGTTAAATTCTGACTTCTGATCATGTTGTCTCCAGGTCACAGTGAACGGTGTGGACTACCAACCCCAGACAGCTAGTCCCAATAAGAAACACGCCAAGGCCATGGCAGCTACAGTTGCTCTTCAGGCTCTGGGAGAGGTAATATCAAAGATCACAATTCAAGCAGCCGTCAAGTTTCTCCAAAACTGAAGAAATGTAATTCCATTTTCCCTGTATTGTCTCTTGTTTGGATATTTCCCACGCAGTCCAGTCCATAAGAGGAAGCATTAAAAGCATATTCAAATGCCATTAATACCATCATCCGTGAAATAGCATTCATCTGTGACATCTGTTCTGTGAGAAAATCTAATAGTAAGGTGGTTAAAAGTTGAGGTTTATTGGAGTCATTGCAGTAAAATTTGGTTCAGAGACATCTCTGGTCCTCTGACTTCCTCTAGAGTCATTAAGAATATTGTGGTCTTATAGTGTAAAAATTAAAGCAATCTGAAGGTGTGGAGTTGGGATAGATAGATAGATAGATAGATAGATAGATAGATAGATAGATAGATAGATAGATAGATAGATAGATAGATAGATAGATAGATAGTTTATTGATCCCGAGGGAGATTTAAACACCCAGTAGCTTAAATACAAAAACATCAATCCATTTATCCAGGCTACTTTATCTTAATACTACTACGTTATTACTTTAACCACTACTAACATAAAATAAAATACAAAATTCTAAAACACAAACACCCGACTAAACTAAAAGTTGCATTGTCGGTAATGTAGGCGCCAGGTTTTGACAAGGAAGGACCTGCCACTATGCCAAAGTGCAGCCTCACAGCCACCAGTGTTGCTGTGCTGCGTTGTATTAAACAATGGCACCTCTTCATAGGAATTTTCTTGTCCAGGCACCGACAGAAGTTCTCGAAAAAGCAACATTAGCTTATACTGCAGACACACATGAACAAACAAACGAAATTTAAGAAAAATCTTGTTTTTCTTCTTTCTTTTTTTCAAATATTTGAAAATATATCCATGCAATTGTTCTGACTACACCGTTACTGCGCCTTTACACTTTGCATACACACTCGAACCCATCAACCTACAGTAGATTGCCCTGCTAAAATGATCGATTCTAAAAAAAACTTTTAATCCAGGCTCACTTGTTTTGAAGCTAACATTATTTTACATGTGATTTTTTTTAAATGACTCGACGCCATCGATGTTAACAATTTCTGTCCTGTCCAGATTAACTGTGACTCTGTGAAGTCTGAAAAAAGGTCTTAAAAGGTCTTAAATGTGTTCAGTCCTATTATAGCTCTAATGTTATTGTCATGTGAATTACCAGATACTTTGTGCGTTCTAATTGCTTTACTAAACGCCAGATTTGTGTTGCTTATCATTTAAAATAAAATCTACTAGAATCTACTCATAAAATCGCACATTCATTCTACGCCCGTTTACATTCAGATGTGTTTGGTTTCTAGGTTCCTGTTGACGGACCAGGACTCTACACTGGCCCCGTCTTCACTGCTGCTTCTACTGGCCCCCTGTTCTCCACATAGACATACAACACAGTAGTGTGGAGTGACAGACTTCTACGCAGTGCAACTGTTTGACTATATTCACACTTCAGCGTGGGGACACTGACACAGCAAATAATTGGTCTACCATTGCCACTCCGGTGGCTTATTTATATACTAAGAAATATGCTAGACACAGTGAGAACCACAAAGACCAGTCTGGCTTCAGATGCCACAGAGTATCTTTGTATTTAAGCCGATTTTATACCAATAAAAATCACACCTTTTAAGTCGCTATGTGGCAAATATGTGTGCCAGGTTGTTAGTATTGGGAAGGAGTCTCCATATTAAAAGTGGATTGTATGTATGATATAGTAGCATTTCAGCCTGATATATATTAGCTGACAAATACTTTAGTCTAAGCATAGACCAGAAAACGAGTTTCTCTGCAGTGGATTTGTTGTTGGTCACAGCGAGAGCTAAATTGGGCTGTTAAATTAAAAGTTTATTTGTAAATGACTGCGTCTTGTTGGTCAGCAACTCTTCTTTTTCTGTTCTGATATAACATTTGTGGCCTGGTCTCCTTCTAACAAATTGTTTCACATACAAAAAGGCTGTTAAACTTTATGGAACTAACCTTCTAAAATTTGTAAAGAAATAAAGATTATATTTATGTTACGTAGTAGCCACATTATGTTTCTTGCTAACAATGCCTGTTGAATGTGATTTAAACTTTGGAGCGTCACCAACCCCCCCACCCCCTTTCTTTTTTTCTTCACTCGCCAGTGAAGAGACTCACTGGGAGGTAAAAACGCATGTAGAGGCTTTCCTCAAAACCCTCGAAAACCCACAAGTACCTTAACCAACAACACTCCAGCAGGAGTCGCTGGAGCGAAGACATCGTCTCTCACCATCTTCCCATCTGCAAACACTGCCAGGGGCACTACTGCTGAGCATCAACTGTGGTTGGCAAGTGAGTGCTTTTTCCCCTGTACCACTTGTCTAAAGGCATCATTTACTCTGATACATTTCCACACATATATCATAGTTTTGTACCACTGGGAAGTGGGGGAAAAAAACTGCACTATCCCAAATTTATAAAACATGACTACTGATTCTAAATGTGAAGAAAATCTCTGAGCATATGTAAGGCAAGTGTGGAGATTATTCCTCGTCTGATCACTCATAAATTTGTAAATCTGACCGAGCTAGCTACTGATACAATTCTATAATTTTTTTTTTATTGTCAACAAATCCCATGAAAAGACCAAAGGCGAGAATAAACTGAGCCTACTAACAAGTATTGTGTGTGTGTGTGTGTGTGTATATACAAAGCCTGAAACATCTATGTGCCATAGAGTCCCACTGTTTGTCCAAAACCTTTTAAAAACATATCGGTGGGTCACATTGTGACGCGGTAATAGGGTGACGTGTTTCTCAATGCCACATACACCATCATGAGTGCCAGAAATATTCACAAGAGCATCAAATTTCTTTTCATTTTACTATTTCGTGTCTCATGTGCATCGGGTACCCAGACAGAATCTGGTCCAGATGATGGTGATTGCAGAGAAGAGAGAAACAAGTGTAGGATTGGTTGGTGGTTTTGGCCACTTGGGGGAAGCAAAACAAGCCGTATACACACACATGCATACATATCAACTTATAAAGTTGTCAGCAAAATAGTGAGAACAATACTGTCTCTCCTTCTAAAGCTTTCTGCAGGTGTTTCTGCCTCCGGCGCTGTAGAGTCTGGATCTGTGGTTGCACCTGCTGCCCTCATGTTCCTGCTCAACTGCCGTTGTTGCTATTATTGTTACTACTCTCATTATTAGTATTGCTATTAAACTCTCCCGGCAGATGACCTCAGCCTGGTTCTGCTCGAGGTTTCTATTCATCAAATTGAATCGAATACATATTCCAGTATGGTTACCAGTTGTTGTCTGGGTTTTGGTGCAGGGTAGGTAGTGTATAGAGGGTTTAGCAATGTTTTTCACTGAATTCAAGGAGGGTGAACATACCCAGTATATCTTTTTGTTATCTAGCGTCACTAAGCCTAACAACCGCAATCACTGTTCACATGGAGTGGTTAACAACTCAGTAGGTAAACCCAGGGTTCCCCAATCTAGCCACGAGCGTGTTGACATGAAAGTGGCCATGTTAGTATGGTGGTATTTTTGTGTCTTGCAAACCCTAAAGTTTTGCTTGCGAATCCCAAATTTCTGAAAGCAAATCCAAAAGTTTTGCCTTGTTTGAAAGTTTTTCTCTCAAAACATTTTTTTGGACTGCTTAAAAAAGACACAAAAATACCTCCATATTTTTGCAGCACAGGAGCAATCGCTAATCTACTGTCAGCAGAGCAGCATACTTTACAAACAAAGAGCAAACTATAATATTAGAGCAATACCATCATTCAGGCTAAAAGCAAAATGCAAAAAAAACAATTCCATTCATACATTCTTACATGTCTCTCTTACCCTTGGAGCCTCTCACTGCATAACACACAACCAGTGGTGGAAGGAAGTATTCACATCTTTAACTTAAGTAAAAGTACTAATACCATGCGATTGAATGTTACAGCCCACTATATAACATTGTTTGATGAAGTTTAACGACTTGAACGTATAGAGACCACCCAGCTAGATGGGTGGTGACAGTGTACAGATGGTTGGTATCCTCCAAAAATGGCCGACATGCAAGATATCTTTGGCAATATGGGAGATCTATAAGCTTAGAAGGGCAAAAAGCCAATGCACACATTACAGCTTGAAGGACCTGGTTCTTTACTCCCCACTGCATCTATCTGTTTCACAGCCCCACGAGGAAGAAGATGTTGGCCACGAGCAGAGATGGTTGTTTGGTGTTTCCAGGGCAAGGTGCATATTGTTTTATACCCACATCTTATAGTTTAAGACACTGAGCAAATATTGTTCTGTTTCTTTTCATGGGTAGTTTGGGCTATTAATCACATCAGGTGCTTTGGCACAGAATGTGGGCTCAGTGAACTGAGAGTTCTGCCTACTGGGATTAATACTGAAGCCTCTCAGCATCCATGACCCTAACTGTATACGCCTAGATTTTAAAGCTCCTCCCATGGCTATATAATTCGAGTTAAACTGGATATCCATCAGATTACTCCCCACCGCATGCATTTGTTTCACAGCCCCACGCCCGGACACGAGGAAGAAGATGCTGGCCACAAGCAGAGATGGAACGAGGGGCCTGCCCCTGTGGATTATTTTCCTCTTCAGCTCCGGCGTCTGCACCAGGAAGCATCACAAGGATGCTGACGATGACGAGTCGTGGTCGGAGAGTGTTTCCAGGGCAAGGTGTACGTCGAGGTGCCTCAGTTTGCACAGGGTCGTGGCGCTCTCAACACCACAGCAGGTAAGGACGCAGAAATGGCACCGAAACGCACAGGATTTCAACTGCT
Source organism: Nannoperca obscura (assembly GCA_036024295.1). Lineage (NCBI taxonomy): Eukaryota > Metazoa > Chordata > Actinopteri > Centrarchiformes > Percichthyidae > Nannoperca > Nannoperca obscura. The sequence continues at coordinate 5,478 of JAVQJL010054289.1, read as the reverse complement.
GCCCTTCTAATACAGAGACTCTGCAATTGATTTGCTCAGTCATAGTGATTTTGTGGGTTTGAAGCTTATTTCATAGCCATGAAAATAATAATAATAGTCACCATTTTTGAATACTAAACAATAAATGAATGAAGACAAAAATGATCAGTGCTGGCAAAGCTTTAGGAGCATACCAGCGCCTTTTCTTTTTATTTAATTAGAAATTAGGTGCACTTAATTGTAAAGTTTTTAATACAATATCCCGTAGAGTTTTGGATGTTTGATGTTATTTTTTTTTTTACCTTGTTGGCAACAAAAAAATTTTTTCATTCTTTTGTATGAAAAATATGACCTCAAATTGTAGACAATTGGAAATCTCAACCACAATGATCAACAATGCAGTTAAATGGTCATGCCGAGTAAATTTAAAGCAGACACGGTGCGTTTGTGTGTTTTTATGTAGTAAATGAATGGAAAACAATGGCTGCCTGGAAGGAAACAATGCACAACTCAGTGATATGTGTTTGGAAAATGGTTGGTAGTAATGTAAAGTCTATTGTAAATTATATATTATTAATAAACATAAAATATATCAATTGTGATTGTAATTGTATGTTTTAAAAAGTGCCATATAAATAATAAAAGAATGATAAAAAGAAATCCCAACTTCAGTCAGTCGCATGGTGTATCAAGAGTGGACATAAACCCTCATTAAAACATTTTGACAGACAGGGATCAGAGCGGACGATGAGGCTTGTTATCCTGGTTATATCATTCACACAGATCCCTCCTCTGTCTGTAACCCACACAGATAACGCAGCAAGTCCCCTCTTCGCTCCAGGCTTCAAATTGATGGGGCAGCATTCCTGCACAGTCACTTAGACCAATGAGAACTGCACAGAATGATGGCACAGTCTCCAAAAACGGAGAAATCGGACTAAATCACGAATGCCTCTGTGGTGCTGTCTTGATATTACAAACATTGAGGAGACGTGAGTCAGTGATAGTTTTGTTTTGTGCAGTACTGATGTGAAATCATTGGCTGCTGAAGTGTGAAACCCATCCAACCCGGGTTGGGTGGTGTCGGGGTCAGGCCGCGACCGGGCAGGTGCAGCCGCAGATCCAGACTCTACAGCGCCGGAGGCAGAAATACCTGCACAAAGCTTTAGAAGCAAAGAGACCGAGGGGGTTGAGAGAAGCACACAGCTAGGGGAAAAATGTGAATTAGTGACAAGCATTAATGGGATATGTGTACAAATGGAGAGGGAGGTTGATTTTTTTGGGGGGGGGAAAGCAGAGGTCTTATCTGTTGATGTTTAAAGGCCCGGAACATTTTAAAGACAGTGTGAGTTGTTGAAACAGGAATCCAGAGTCAAATACAGGGCCTGTTTACTCTCTAAGGCAGCTAACCAAACAGCGTCGAGCACCCAAAACAACAGCGTTTTGCACGGTCAGCAGAGAAGTCGCTTGCGCCGTTGCCTCTGGTAGTTCATGGAGGAACAGCTGCACAGCTTTACACTGCAGCCAAACAAACACGTCACATCCAGTGACCTACAAGAACAACTTAGATTCCAATTTGGTGCCGAATTCTGCAGCTGAGACAAAAGTAGTCTTTGTGACGTGGCTGAGAGAGATTTGAGATTTAAGTCCCCAGTCACCTTTATTTCTGGTATAGTGAATTAAGCTTGAAATGCTGACACTGAGGTGACGCTGGGAATGGCATGAGAGTGGGAACGTCGGTCTGGATTAGCGGACATGTTCACGGAGGAGAGATTGGAGGTGGCAGCTCTGGCACAGGGTTATCAGACATGCTTCAGGGAGCTGCACTCAACGCATACTGTGTTGTGCATTTGGCAGAAAAATAATGTTAGACCATGTGACAGTCAAACATTCAACCCAAGGAAATTATAATGATTACAATAATAATACAACATAATCATGCACTTGTGTGGAATCTAATCACAATATATGTTACAGCAAGGCAATGTAACATTGACGATAGCAAAAATAACACACGCACTCTTAGAAATGAAAAGTTGGATTCATATGTAATAAAACACACCCGTGCAGGTGTCTATTCTCTATATTCTCTAGACAATATACATTCAAACTCCTGAGACAGAGGTATTATCTGCAGTAAACCCAAGTTTATGTAGAGTTTACAGTGCTTCTCTAACTTTCAGACGGCTTCCTGTGTCTTTGTGATGCTCCTGTACATTGCTCTCCTCCCCGCTGGTTCTCACCACAGCGTGAAATTACAATCAGTGTACCCTCGCTCCCCTGGGCGGCCTTCAGCTTTATGGTATAGAGGGCAATACTAATGTGTTTTCGCTGTTGATTGAGCTAATTCCATAACTCCTTGTACCCTTGACGTCCCTGTTGTTCTTTCACTAAAGCAAGCTTATCATCTGACAACAAGGTGACAAATCTGACAGCTGTCAGATTGTCAAACATTTTACTCTAAGTCAATCTAGAGTGATAGCTTAACTTTAAAATCTGTTTATTTTGTAATCTGTGCAATTGCTCACACGTGTTGTTTTCACTTCCACAGTGCCTGGAGCCCTGCAAAAACTCCTGGGAGAAAAAGGGGGAAAGCAATTGCAGAGAGCTGTGTGAGGTACGCCGCAACAATGTATGCTTTCTGTGCACTAGGATCAGGAGTTTTGTGGGATCAGCCCCGGGGTATTAGAAACTTTAACATAAACATTTAACATTTTTTAACATAAAATTTGAAAATCTGATAAACATGAGATTGTTTTCACAAAGGAGACGTGTAATCGAAGGAGGTCCAAACACCTTGACAAAATAAATCACAGTTTTGGTTGCACACTCTGCATCTACAAATATAAGTGGGACCAAAACTGCCATAATAAAAAATAAATGAATATGCCATTAAAAGCACCAAAATAATATTTAAAAGAATTGTATGCATGAATTAATTGATTAAATGTATTTATTATGCACTTTGCATATAAATTCCCCTATTTATTTACTTTCCCACTTAATTTTCCATTTTATTTATTCATTTATAAATTACATTTATATTAAATATTATTTTTAGTGCAATGGCATATTTATTTGTTTATTGAGTAATTTATTCATTTATTGTTTATTATGGCCATTTTGGTCCTCCATACAATTAAACTTCAAATAAATTATCAATATACCCTTTCCTCTCTGATAGACATATGATACTAAAATATTCCTTTGACAAGCTGAAGTCTAATCTTTCTAGCTAGCTACATTATTTTGTTAGCGTTTCAGCCATTGGTTGCATACTGTGTCGCCAGTTGTTTCCCCTCCGGTGGGGTGGTTTTCAGAGTATGATGCGTTCTGCTCTGTCTCTACAGGGATCAGGCAGGTCAAGAAGAAAGATTCCCTCAATTTTCTTGTCTTAGTCCTGTCAAGTAGTACTGTTGTTGAAGGGCTGTTACATTTCACCAGATAATTCAAATTCATGCGTGGGTGGTTGCATTGTCCTTGTTCAAAAACCTGGAATAATAAACTAAATTTGATTAATTATTTTGTTGTTTCATTAGATTTTAATGGACAAATTTTGTATAGCGCATGTTTATTATATATATGTGATATTTCTATTGACAATATTATACCACAAGCAATTGTAGGTATCTAAGCAAAGAGAGACTTCCTTATGTTGGTAAAATACAGATGGTAACCACATTTCCAAGCAGTAATCATGAAAAGAAAGCCTTGTTTATTTCAAAATCTTTTAATGATTATATTGTGATCCAAGCAAAAAACAAAACAACAAGTCCTAAAAGCAAACACAGTCCACATTAAAAATAGAACCCGGCCTATGATGCTAACCTGTTTCTCTCCAACCCATTTAGCTGGTGTTTCCCAAGAATCACTGGGAGTGTGTGACCAGCTGCGAGTTCCTTCAGTCAGTGTTGGCGGTGAAACAGGGCAACTGTCCGCTTCCAGAGAGAGCCAGCGGCTTCGCGGCGGCCTGCGTGGAGAGCTGCGATCGCGACCGAGAATGCCCTGCTCAGAAGAAATGCTGCTCAAATGGCTGCGGTCACACCTGCCAGCTTCCCAAAGACCTCCATAAGGGCAAGTAGATCCAGAAGATCTGGCCCAACAGAAACACATTTATTTGGGCACCGAACATAAATGAAAGATGTATTGTCATTTTGGTGAATAGATGTGGTAATGCTATTTATGCCATCATTAATAAAAATATTAATAGCAGTTTAATAGCAATACTAATAATGAGAGCAGTAACAAGAGTAGCAACAACGGCAGTTGAGCAGGAACATGAGGGCAGCAGGTGCAGCCACAGATCCAGACTCTACAGCACCGGAGGCAGAAATACCTGCAGAAATCTGTAGAAGGAGAGAGAGAGAGAGGGACGAAGCACGCAGCTAAGGGAAGAAGTTGAATTAGTGATAAGCATTAATGGGATATAAGTGTGTACTATACTAGATTTTAAATATTAATCTTTAATTTTAAGCTGCATTTATTGGCAGAAAATTGCTATTATTATTAAGGGTAATTCCTGTAACACTTAAACATGTCATGTTTGGTGACAAAAACAGTTTACAGTTCTGCTTTTGGTGGATGTACATTTCATGGTTTGATAACAGGCTAACGTTCATCTCCCAGGTGCTCCTCTGAAGCCAAGGAAGGAGATGAGCTTTGAAGAAGACTCCTCCGGTCGGCTGGAGGTGCGCTGGTCCTCCCGCTTCAACATCTCGGCTGAGCCTGTGGTCTACATCCTGCAGAGGAGGTGGAACTTTGGCATCCAGCCCAGCGAGGACACTGCCACCTCCTGGCAGGTGGTTGCACAGGTTAGCTTACTAATAGTGAGAGCAGTAACAATAGCAGCAACAACGGCAGTTGAGCAGGAACACGGGAGCAGCAGGTGCAACCACAGATCCAGACTCTACAGCGCCGGAGGCAGAAATACCTGCAGAAGAAGGAGGGGGACCAGAGAAGCACACAGCTAGGGGAAGAAGGTGAATTAGTAAGAAGCATTAATGGGATATGAGAGTGTACAAATGGAGAGGGAGAGGAAGAGAGAGGAGCTCAGTGAATCATGGGAAGTCTCCCGGCAGCCTAGGCCTATAACAGCATAACTAAAAGGTGGCTCAGGGGTCACCTGAGTCAGCCCTACTATAAGCTTTATCAAAGAGGAAAGTCTTAAGCCTGCTCTTAAATATGAGGAGGGTGTCAGCTGGTTCCACATAAGAGGAGCTCGATAGCTGAAAGCTCTACCTCCCATTCTACTTTTAGAGATTCAAGAATTTGATTTGGTGATAATTTTGGCTGTGTTACAGCTTGTGGCCTGATTTTTTGCAGGAAATCCTCTTTTTAGTGACATTTTTGAAATCCATTGTCTTTTACTCTTACACTTACACTTACATGTCTTTTATACTCTCGTGATGCATTTTGCACCCTCTGGACACCTTGGTGGCCAAAAATGTACACGACAAATAAACTGCTATAAAATCATCATACATCAATATTTCTTTCAGA
>JAVQJL010054275.1:0-17107 GCA_036024295.1 Nannoperca obscura | reverse complement strand
TCTTTTGGGTTTTTTTAATCCTTGGTTGCTCCTCATTTTCATTTCCCCCCCCCCCCCCCCCCTCAGCTTTACACTTGCTGTATTGACATTTTGGACCTATTTATTACCCAGGCTTCATTGCAAGGAATCCCAAAATGACCCCGTGACCCCCGTGAGAAGCAACGGTTTAACATTCAGCCCACCTCAGCTGTGTGGACACTTGGTCTAAATCATTGTAGTATTTAGTGCAAGGGCAGCCGGCTGTCATAATGCGCTTCTTCAGTTCCTGCTTCTTGTTTTAACAGACCATATATGGTAAATTGGGCATTTCCCTTTTGTAGGTTAAAGGCACATACATGGTCATTTCTGAGGTAGAGGAGAGTTTCCAAAGCAAACATGTTCTCGTGTGTGAGTGGGAATGGAGGTGGGCATCGCAGATCCCTTTCTCACTCGCACAGCTAAGTGGTCGCATCACCGTCTTAATGCACTTCAGGCGGGTTAGGGAATCCAGCAGCAGTTCATCAGTACGTTCAGTCATTTTCTGCTCCAATCTGTTCAGTACAAAACTGTACAAGCATCGTCGATAAGGTTAATAGATCAGCAGCCAGTCGTATTATCTACGACAGAGGTATCGCTGTCTTTTGATATGCTTTTAAGTGGAAGAAGTGGTGTTCTGTTTGTCACAGCTGAGCTGAGGGGAGCTCCACAGCTGAAAGCTATTGATTCATCCAACGGCAGTTTCAAAGATTCGCTTGTTCACAACAAACACAAATAGTCATTGTTGAGTTACTTTCCAAAACCAAATGTCTCTTGTGTGTGATGGATGTTTTAACCAAGTGTGTGTAATTGCATCATGGAAATGCCAGATATATGTATGATGTTGTAATTTGGAGACGCGTCGACATCACATGTCTCACCGTAACAGAAACAGTGGTACATACCATGGTCACAGTTCTTTTATAACCAAATGAAAGGTTCCTTTAAAATAATATTTAAAAAAAGAACCTCTCAAATAACTTTATTGGCCTAAAACAATCCAGTATCGGTCGGGCTCCACTGAACAGACATAGCTCTTTGCACCTTTAGACCCTCTCATGTGCCCGTTTGACTTGGATTAACACAATCAAAACACTAAATAGGATGCTAAATATTTCACTTTGTTCTAAGCAGGTGACAATTTAGCTCAAACCCTCTTTGATCTTTGTCCCTAAAACCTTCTCAGAGCAGCCAGCATCAATTATGCATCGTCAACGATTGATTATAAAGCTTCTTTGTCTGATAACAGATTAACATGCGCATGCATCCCTCCATTAGAGGCATTACTCTCCACGGCACCATGATGACCATGTCAGTAAATCTCCCGCTTTCTCTGTAGCTGCTCCAAGATTTGTAATCTATCGGGCATGACCCACATGCTATTCAGGACAGAGGGTTTAGCTTCCATGTGTTATAGGGTCTTTCATTAAACTGCAAAGAGATCAAGAGCTGTATGTAATGAGCGTGTGGGGGAGAAAAGGCGAGACGGGAGAAAACACTTTGAGAGACTGAGAGAACTGTAAAGGTCAGTTAGTTTAAAGGTACATTTGTGGATATTTATTTGGTGATTAAGAGACAGACAGATAGGCAGGGAGAGAGAGACAGGACGTTGCAGTGCAATAGAGGTACAACAGAAGAACGGTCTCCACACTTTACCATCAGTCTGTGTATGTGAAGGTCGAAATGACCAAGAGAGGATTTGTTTCGAAACGTGACACCCAACATCAGCAGATGGCGACACCTTGAGCTGCCAGTTTGCTTCATGTCGGATGGTGGAATTGGTTTGTGAACCCCCCCCCCCCCACACACACACACACCTCTCTGACATTGTGCAACAATTTCCATAACTTTCTGAAACCAACAGTCCGCGATTGGTCAGCTTTGCCGAGGTGAGAAAGGAGGCCGGGGGTTTGAATTTCTCTCCATTTCTGTCACTTTGCGCGTGAACTCCCGAGTGCAACACTATGAATGGCTTTCAGGGAGACTGTCTGTCTGAAAACGGGCACCATTAATCCTGTATTTACACGATATTGCGTCTCCCCTCCTCTCGCTGACGGACGTTTTTTCCCTCTTTCTTCCAGTGTGGCCATTTGGAATAACTATAAACACTTGTTTTCTAGTATATACTGTATGCTAACACAAGACTTAGAGTTGCACCAATCAAGCTTTTTCCTCTCCATCCCAACTACAAACTTAACTTTTACTTACATTTTTCTATGTTTATGTTTTTGTCTGTTTTTTTATACCTGAGAGAAATAATATTTAAATTCAACAGTATTTTCTATGGTTTAAATGTTAACTTGTTATTTATAATGTTCTAGAAATGTTCTAAAATTGCATTGGAGGGATAGGTGATGTCAATAAAATCCAGTATAATCATGGTAGCCTATACCTTTTTCACAATAGTGGTATATATTTTGATATGATAATGAAAATGTAATAAGTATTTATTGATAAATTACCACATAATAATTAGCACTGGGCGTTACTGACACATTGTCAATTAATGTGACATTTTAAAAACATACATTTATCTATATACAACAATAGTGAGGCTCACTATTGGTGCTTTTGGAAACACTTTTCTTTTTCGGGTATATTCTTTTGGGCCTTTTATTTTGATAGTGGACAGCAGAGGCGAGAGACTGAAGGGATCCGTCTGGACTCGACCAGGCACGCTGCGTTTACATGATCCCAGGCCACCAGGATGCCCTGACAACACTTTCAGAATGATCTGTAACTCAGGCTCAAATGATTTGGAAACGGCCATTTTTAACATGTTTCTCAGCATCACAATAAACAAATTCCTGGAGAGTTTGAACATATCTAAACAATATTGATGTTATATTGATTTCTTACCCAGCTCCACCGCATTTAGTCAGTTTTCTAACAACATTGACAGAGTACAGGCGTCTGTCGGATACCTGATTTGTTTAATAAAGTTAGTATCCAGATACAAACCCATGATATTGGATTGATGCATCACTAACAAGGATCTTTTTAAAGGTTATAGGATAATATCAAACTTGAAAATGTTTTATATAAAGTTGGAGACAAAGACTTATGAACCTCATGTAACCTGAGATTTCATTTCTTCCAAATCAATAGAGCCTTTTGAACCCTTCAGAGTGCGGCTCCTACCACTCCTCCCTCACCACTCCGCTCGTGTTGTTCAGGCTTTCACCTTGCAGATGTCGAGAGGATGCCTTCAGTAAAGTTATATGAGCCTCAGTCGGCTGTGCTGCGTCCAGGCTTTTAGTCTCGTCCCTCGTGGCGTCTCTCCAGCTCTGTCAGACGCCGTGGTTGCTTGTGATACTCGGATACTTCATGTGTCTCTAGGGGGAGCTCTGGATTTAAAAGGGGGAGTGAAGGAGGAGAGGTGCGCTAGTTTTAAACCCTGCAATCGCTGATAATGCAGTTATGTTAAGTGGATGCTGGATGGCATCATACCATCTCGGCCCCACTTTAGTAGTCGTGGTCTATTATCATCTTATATTGTTTTTTAATCTTTTCACTGCAAGTTATTCCGGTCACGTTGAATCTGTTCTTGGGGCTCCTAAACCTCCTCGCTCGACCAGTTGACCTGAGAGTCCATCCTCATCTTCTGAAGTAAACCTGAAACAGAGTCGCTAAATCAAAGTGATTTTTTTAAAGCAAAAATACCAAACGTTCCCATGTTGCAGCCTCTTCATTTGCGGATTTGTTGCTTTTCTTTGTCTTAAGTAATTGTAAAATGAACATCTTGTTTGTCGGAGAAGACAAGGCAGGTGAAGACTCTGTGATGGATATTTTTCACTATTTGCCGACTTTTTAAATTAAGACGACTTCTAAACTCCTCTTTTGGTGTAAATGATTCGTTGAGTTATTGTGAAATAACCTGCAGGGTCATTACAAGAGGGATTTACATTAAATCCTTGATATTTCATTGGATAGCCCCCAAAAACTGAGCTCCAGATGGAGGAGGAGACGTGTGATGGTGTTTAGGGTTAAAGCCAGCTTGCTGTTTGAGGGGTAATTGACCTGTCTGTTTGATCGATCGGGATCAGTTTATTTTGTGCTGCCTTGGAAAGTCCTCCTGCTCCCCCCCCCCCCAAACCCTCGTCCTGTCTGCTCTCCTCGCCCAATACACACACACACCTCTCGTCACTCAATCAATAAGTTGCTCATCACGCACACAAAGAAGCACACTCGATCAGGATCAATAAGTGCTGCCTTAAACCTTAGACCTACCTCACTTTATGTCTCACTACATGTGCAGCCTCAGCTTTCAGGCTACACAGGTATATTCTTTTGTTGAACGACTGCTTAATTTGTAGATAGTTTTTTCAATGAATTGACAGAGTTAGTGTGGATGATGTCGTCGTGTCGCTTGTTTTATCCCTCAAAACTAAGAGGTGTTCAATATGTAATATAAAGCAGAGAAATCAGCAAAGTCTCATAGTTTGGAAGCTGAAATCTGCAAATATTTAGCATTTCTTCTTAATAAATTACTAAAACAATGAATCGTTGGTGATTAGTCATCTTTTGTTTAACTAAATAATAAATAATTGTATTGCTTCAGGCCTGTCCTGTCAGCTTGTCCGTATCCTGGCATGTGTATGTCGTGAAAATAAGGTACAAAACACACATATTAACCTTAAATCCACAGTATTTTCACGAGGACAGATGCAACTCTGAGGGCATGTTTCTGGCAGCAGCTGTCGGCAAGCTCTCGGCACGATAAAGGCACCTCTTTGTTTTGTTTTTTAATTCAACCTTGACTCCCGTACCGGTGTGGTTTCCTAACGCTCGTCTTTGTTCACCGGCTGTCGGAGGAGTGTCTTACTGACAGACCAGTCGGCCTTGTTTTCAACCAGAACCCTCAGTTGAAAGTTTGCTCTTGCACACTCCCTCATCCTGTCTCGCCCTTTCTGTTTGATTTAAAAGCACACACTAAGTCGGTGTCTTCCCTCTGTGTCCTCGGAGAAACCCCGCGGCGCTCCGCTGGTAAGACTTCCCTCCCTTTCAGTTCAGACAAGCCTGCGTTGTGTCTCGGCCATCGTGGCTGTTTACGAAGCAGCCGGCTCTGTCACATTTGCCATTCTGATCACCGTCACGCTGTGATGTCCCGTAGCGGAGTTCAATAGAGTGCAATGGCGAAGCGGGTCTCTGCAGCATGAGCTGGCGGGAACCTTGCAGATCGATACTTTGGGCCGATGAGAGAGCTGCTGGGGAGGTGTGCGACATCCTACAACAGCTGCAACAACAGCAGCAGCAGAATCAAACAGCACCCAGTGTGTGAACTGTGTCCTGCTGATGCAACAGGTCAATAGATATCTCTAAATGCACCCACAAAAAGGTCAAGCAGGGCGGCGTTGGGTTTTAAGATGCTGACCATGTAATCACAGCAACCGCAGTTTGAGTCCGGCCAGGCGCTTTTGTTGGATCTCATCCTTCATCTCTTTTTCCTGCCAGCTACCTGCCGTCTATCTAATAAAGAAAATAAAGCCCCAAAATACATAAAAAGTAGTCGGGTAACAATTTATCTGTAGCATCCAATAATAACACTCAACTTAATGACGTCTATGAGTCAAGCCAGAGCTAAAGATATGACCAGTTTATGTCGTATTGTACAGAAACACCTCATTCAGCCTCATGGTTGTAATTCCAAGAGATATAAGGAATTTATGACAGTTGTGATAACTCCTACATACAGTCAGGTCATTTACATGTATCTGCTTCATCTCTCTTTATCCCAAGAATCTCAGCAACCTGTTTCCTCTGTTACATCGCGCTCTCTTCCTGTTTCGTGACATCAACAAATCTGTGTAATCTGACCTGTTGTGTTGACAATATAAAAAGCAGTGTAAAGACCTGAGGAGGCTGCCAAATGTCTTAGGTAGTCACTATAATAATCCCGATGTCTCGGGTATATACAGACAAGAGAACAACAGAAATCTTTACACAGGAGGAGAGAAAGAAATCTTCTACACTTTGTCAATACTTTACAATGAGACATTGTTTATTTCTACAGGAAACAACAAAGATTTCAAGTTGAACCTGCTTTACTTTTCCTGAAATAGCTATTCATCGCACGTGTATACCAAACATGCTAAAACTAACATCTGTCTTATAAAACATAAAAAAACACAATAAGAGTTGTAGAAATGTTGATTTTCAGCAGTGGGTTAGACTGAACCACGCCAGCATTGTTCTGAAATCTCTTCTTCCACCTATTTGTGTACCTATAGGCCGTTTGGCAGGAGGTCGAGTGTTACAGGGCTGAATATCGCATTCCAAGTTTCTCATCTTTGGCAGCTTAATGGGCATCTGAGTGCTGAACAAATGGTGTCTGTGCAGGCGATGGAGAAAGAGAGGCGAAGGGAGAGAGACCAAGGGGGAGCTGAACTGTGAACAAAGGGACGAGAAAAGTGGATGTGGAGAATGAAGGCATGTGATCCTCATGTAGTGCTTGGATATATGACAGCAGTGCTTTGTTACAGACCAAAGATTATTTAGTGATGAATTTAAACAGTTAGTCCAACGTTTTGTAGAATATGCTTATTTGCTTTTTCTTTTCACCAGTTAGATGAGATTAAAACCTCATATGACTGTAAAATACAGTGCAATTCATGATCTTTTTGTTAAAATAGTTATTGTGTCAGATTAGCAGATTATAGAGTCAAACTTCTTTGCCGTGATGTGGCTGAGAGACACGACAGCCCTTGTGAGGTCACCCAGATGCGACGACGCTTGTCGTTTAGTATGACACAGTACATGGGACGGAACGATCAATTGTTGTGCCCGATACCTTTTTTCATTCGGGCTATTATCGGGCTGATATCTGAGTAGTCTGAACTTGGCACAAGGCTACCCGAAACGGAAACTGGAAACGGCTAACCTGACTCCGTCCAATGGTAACAAAATCCACCCACCAACACCTCGAAAGCTCACCACTTAACACATTATATCTTGTTTGTTTAAACGACCTTCAAACAACCAAAATGTAAAAATGTCAAAGTGCAGTTGGACGGGCCAAACATTCAAAATAACAAATAAATTGGACAGACTGTTTTTGTACGGATTAAACAAATGGAATATTTAGCATGTTAATTAGTTAGCTTTGAAGGTGTGGCGAGGTGGATTATTTTACCTTCTGACTGAGCCAAACGAGCTGTTTCAACATTTACAGTCTTTCTGTTGAACTCCGTTAACAAGGATTGATCTTCTCATCTGACTCAGCAGGAAAGCAAATAAGTGTATTTCCCCAAAATGTTGAGCTATTCCTTTAAGCTTGCTTGTGTTGATCATCATGTTGTTGAGGTTTTTCAACACACAGGGAAAAGTCAGTTCAGCATGATTTATCATAAGACCAAACTCATCTCCGATGTTCTGCAGCAGGTTAAAACATTACACTCCAAAATCTTTAGCAAAATACCTTTTGACCGAAGTCTGCCTGAATAGAAGATACGGAGATTTTCCAAGGCAGACGGTGAAAAGATGGTAAAACGGGGTTTAGGGAGGGCAGTTGGTCCATCGCTGTGGCCCAGGTCCTCACATGAAACCCCTGTTCCTTGTTTGGGAGAAATGTGCTAATCCCCATGGGCCCACTCTGGGTCCCGGGCCAGCCTTTAAAGACAAAAAGAGCCAAAAAAATCAGCGTTTGTTCTTCAAACAAGCTTTTGTACTCCTAACCTCTCTATGAGCTCGTATTTTACAGAGCAGTTATGATCCATTGTATAATGGTTGCTGTTATGACACAGTTTCCTCTGGAGGCATTGTATAGTAGAAGATATATAAATATATATACTCAGTGGCCTTCTCAACTATGTGGTCTTTGAACTCCTCGGTATGAAGCTGTTTGCCTTCAGTGTTTTTTATCGGACATGCTGTATAATAAATAGAGTAGAGGAAGGATCCAACCCTGCGTGGGCCTCCTGATACCTGATACCAAAGCTTGTGTGCGTCAAGCTGCAGGATTTGGAAAAAGAGCACATGATGTAGGCAGTCAGATGATAAAGCTATACCTTACATAATAAACCCCCTCAGTCAGTCAGTAAATAGCATCAACTGAGCGAAGGCCATAGAGTTTAAGAGCTCTGAAGCCCTGCTGTCTCCAATTTCATCTTTCAACCGAGTGTTGCATGGCCTTGTCCTTAATTGAACTTTGGCTTGGCACCATTTGAAATGAAAGTTGGAATCCTTAAGATTTTTGTCCCGGTTGATTTGGTGTGGTCACCGGTGATAACACCTAATGCTGTTTAATACAACGGCAAACACTCGTTGAGCACATCAGAAGAGCAACTGATGTATCTGTTTACAGTGCAGCCAAACAAACCTGCAGTTAAGTCAGTCAATCAGTTTTTTTTCCATAATGCCATGAGCAACCGTCAAGATTTCCTGCTGCGCACAGTAGTAGAAGCAGTAGTAGTAGTAGTAGTTGTTGTTTTCCAAACAACACCAGGACGCAGTAAAAGGAGTTGGTTAATTGCTGGGGAGCCTTCAGCTCTTCATGTAACAGCTCACCGTAGCAATTGTTTTTTTGTAATATCCAGGATATTTAAAAGTGATCCGCTGTCAAAAATGCAGAAAATGACTTGTTTGTCTTGTTTTGTAGATGCACAAGTCACCCCGTGTTTTGCCACTTAAATGCAGAGCATAAGTAGTATAAGAAATGGCGTTTGATTTCAGAGATTTTAAGGACTAGAACTTTATATGAAGTTGTAGTTGATATATTGGCCTTTATGTCACTTTCTTAAACCTTTCTTTCTCTCCCTTCTCTTCAGATCTGCATCTCATTAGCACAAATAGAAGATTTGTGTGAAAGCAAGAGGAGCGATGGTGACCTTGGAAACACCTGAGGCTCCTGTGCCTCTGACGGCGCTGTCTCGCTGGTACCTCTACGCCATCCACGGCTACTTCTGCGAGGTCATGTTCACAGCCGCCTGGGAGTTCGTGGTGAACTGCAACTGGAAATTCCCGGGCGTGACCAGCGTGTGGGCGCTCTTCATCTATGGCACCTGCATCCTCATCGTGGAGCAGATGTACCTGAAGCTGCGCGGCCGCTGCCCCGTGCTGCTGCGCTGCATCATATACACTTTGTGGACGTACCTGTGGGAGTTTGGCACGGGGCTGCTGCTGCGCCAGTTCAACGCCTGCCCCTGGGACTACTCCGAGTTCCGGTACAACTTCATGGGACTGATCACGGCCGAGTACGCTGTGCCCTGGTTCTGCGCCTCCTTCATTGTGGAGCGCTTGGTCATCCGCAAAACGCTGCGGCTGCGCTTCCATAAGGGGCTCGAGGACGGTTGGTCAGACCATCGGTTGGATGCTGGGGGCGGAGGAGGGGCAGGAGGAACTATTGGGGGTGGGAGGAGGAGAGAGAGGAGCAGAGGGATGGGAAATGATGCTAACGGCTACCTAAAAGGAGAATGAGTGAAGGAAAAGAAGGAAGGACACAATCTGAAAACCAGCCCAATCGCCCTGCTACACCTCTTCCTCCCTCCTCAGCCACTTTTCACAAGCCGTCCTCTCCCTTCAACTTCACGGGCGGAGGACCAACAGACAGCTGTGCAGGCTGGGCTGGTGTGCAGAGGTGTACAGAGTTTCAGAACAGCCAGAAAACAAAGCAAAACCCAAGTAGGGCTTCAAACGCGCAGTCGCTGTGCTCTCTGCTCAGACAGAGGCACAATAACTCCACGCTGCTGCATCGCATAACGCACGCACCCATTTCCATGTGGGGTTGACCAGGATTACTACTTTCAATATCTCCTGTCCCGTAGACTGCAAAGAACTCGGGATAATAAAAAAAAACACAAAAGTACTGTTGCAAAGATTAGTGTTATCGTCCTGCGAAGGAACAAATAACAATAGTTTTGGTTTTCAGGGACAAATCGGTCTATCTGAAAGCAGATCGCTTGCTGCATAGAAATCTTAATACAAAGTAGCGTCGGCTGTAACATGTTCTTTTTAAAATGTACATATTGTCCTTTAGTATTATTCAAAGTACTGTAGTAATGTAGCTACAAAAGGCTCTTTAAGAACATAGCATCCACCCTGAGGCAATGCTCCATTTGTCAGCTTACATCATGAATGTTTTCCTGCAGTCCACACAATGCCTGGGAAAAGAAAATGCATGAAAGAAAGTTGTCTTCCAATATAATATACAATTTTTACAGAGCTTATCCAGCAGTCATAAGCCTCTTTTACACATAGTTCCCAGTAAATTACTGGGATAACCTTTCAGGCACCGCTAGTGATTTTCACCATTCACACATGCAGCTACATTCAGGAACATTTCCATCTTGGGCCATGGCAATGCCGGAATAGACGGGGCCAGGGACAGTCCAGCAGATGGTGGTAATGCAAAACTAATGGATGCATTAAATATGATCAAATCACCTGTGAAAGCATTGGCAAGGCAGCCGTAAACAAGCTGCGGATTCGAATACGTCACAGGTGGAGTCTTGAACTTGCCGCTGCGGTGTCACTGCTTTTATTCACAACACGTGAAACCCTGCTCCCATTCACACATGACCCCATGCGGGAAATGTTCCTGAACGTTTCAGGGATAGACTGCATGTGTGAAAGGTGCTATACTGTACGTCTGCTTGTGTGTGTGTGTGTGTGTGTGGGGGGGGGGGGGTCGACCAGCTATCAGGGTATATTCCTGATTTTCTCCTCCTGAAAGCATGTTGAAGTGTATTTGAGCAAGACACTCCTTGCATGGCAGCTTCTCCGTTGCTGTGTGTGTGTGTGTGTGTGAAGGCTAATATGAGGCATTTTTAAAGCACTAAATAAATGCAGTCCATTTACAATAATAGCAGGGGCTCTTTTTTGTTGATGACAATGATTTTGAGTCATGAACAGCAGCATAAAGCACCAAACCTCTTGGTAATTTTCTTTTTACTGTCTTTTAGAAAACGTTTTCATGACTCACTGTCTGCATGTGCTCTTTATGCGCTTTTAATGTCGTCTCAGATCTGCCAGGTTCACATATGCCCCATTTCTTAATTCCCATTCGCGGGATTACCAATAGTAACTCCTGTCAAATCATACAATTTACCTGTGAGACAGTCTTTGTTCCCTCCCTCATGGCTGCGGCCACACAATCAAGAGAGTGTTTGTGATCACTAATATAATACTGTTGAATTTCCAATTATACACACAGCAATAGTCAACTTTCAGTTACTGAATGACTTGAGTAACTGAAACCCAGATGTGAGGTCTCTGACTTCAAGAACAAACGTCACATTTGTACGTTTTGCCCATCAGAGCATTTGTTCAAAGTGTTGTTGGTCGTCAGGTTACCACCCCATTGTCATGACCCTATTCCTTAATTGCAAGAAGAGCAGGAAATATGCAGCAGATTGTGGTGATTAATTAATTAACAAGTATGAGAATTCGCTGCTCACTTCTTTCCTACATGAATTATGTGTGAGTCACAATTGATTTGCTTTCCTTGGTGAATAAGGACTTCTATGGTATAAAAATGGCACAGTAGGCTGCTTTGTAGTGCACACAATCCACATGTTTAACAAATGACAGCAGTTCTGGTAGTATTAGAAGAACGAACTGCATTTTTGAGTGGACTTCACTGCGCTCATGTCTTACGTGGCAATGTCCAGACATTTGGAACGGAAAACACACACTATAATGCTCGTTTCCCAAAATGTGGATCATGTGACTCCCTCTACTCTGGAAGTAGATAAAGATCAAGGACTGTCCCCTCACCTTCATGCATACAGGAGCTGAGTCAGTGGATGTGGTGCTACTGCGTCAAGCTTAAAACAGGTCGGACACTTCCCTCTTTACAGTGATCCCGAGGTAGCAGGGGATTGACGGTGTACGTGAAACTGAAACCCGATCGCTGAAAAGTGTTCCTCAGGAGGACCATTTATGTTACGGCATTTTGTGCTGACAACAGTTCAACTCTGCTCTTTCCCCATTTTAGCTGATGAGAGGAAAACTGCAAACAAACATGCAAATCCATGTTTCCACGACACTACAAGACTCTGTAAATGCGTGACCTTCATCATTGTGACTGCAGTGGCATGCAGTGTCCTCCCCTCACTGTCTCCCTGCAGGTCCAGAGGTTGGATGGCAGGAAGCTTGTTCCACATAGACAGATAAACTGCTGCCACCCAGTGCATAAACAGAAAATTGCAAGTGGAAAAGAAATACTTTACCAAACTTGGACAAGTAAGATGACATGAAGGTCAAGAATCCTTATTTGGATTTAAAAAACTGAAGGGTATCACCGTTTTTGTTTGTTTTTTTTGGTACATTTTATTTCATACATAAATCAACAGTCTTATAAGCAATATAGGCTTCTGACCCAGCAATGATTATCCAGCTCAAGGCCGTTAACCTTTATCTCTTTAAAAATCTACTAAACTACATTATGAGAACTGTTATGCAGCTAATATCTTAATCCAATTCTACTGCTTTGACGAGACAAATCACAAGAACATGCAAAACGGAAGTGTATTTGTTCTCTGCAATATGTGAGAGGAGTATTACGTGAGAGTGTGTATAGTGTGTTTTACAGAGACACCTCTATGTGTATGCATGTTAAGTATGTTAAAACTGAACCAATTCTCTGGTATTTTTACCTCGAGGCTGCATGTCTAAAAGATCACAATTACTCCAAACTGATTTTATCCAAGTGTTTATTAGCCCCATGTACTGCAATGGTTGCCCATTTTTTAATTCAAAATGTACAGATTTTTAGTCAAATGACTGTACTGTATATCACTCACTTTGATTATGTTTTTTTAGTATATGATTAATCAAACTTTGGAATTGAATGTATTTATTTGATCATAAAATCTGTGTTTTGGGAACCATTTCCTTTCTGTCCATGTCTGACTACATTAACCCATAGATGCACAGGCTGTTGAAAATCATGTGTTTAGTGGGGGTTTCTTTTTCAAACATTTTCGTGAAGAAATAACATTTAGCTCAAGCACAGCCTCACATAGCATGGCATAGTTTATTTCCCCAATTTTCCATAAGTGGGTAAATTTTTTTCCTATGGAAAGTTTTATCAGGTATATATACTTTATTTAGGCTACTCTAGACTTTACCATTAACACCATTTTACATTCGATACATTCAAGTGTTAAACATATTTAAACTAATAAAAATTAGCTAGCCCCAATTTGTCATGTCAAGTATCCGTTTCCCCAACATATTTTAAATATAAAAATGTTTTTTTAACCTGTTAACCAAGTTGATCTTCTGTTTCCGAAACAAAACAAGCCCTGTATAGGAAACGTTCAACTTTGGAAACGGGTTAATCGTGGACTGCATACTTTTCCGTCGAGATCATTTGAAAAGTCTTTGAGTCTTACGGTTAAAAAAAATGCCGTCAGAACAGCGTTAAGTGTTTTTAAATGACCTTCAGACATCGCCGTTTTATCTTTTACAGAAAGCGATTGTTACATCTGTGGCCCAAATGTATGCTAAGACAAACGGGCTAGAAATGCCCCTAGTAGCTTTCTAGCTAACAGCTGTAGTTGTGGATGAACTGTTGCCATAGTAGCTTAGTAGCTTAAATAGCATAGGTTAAAAAAATAGACTTATATTTGTATGTTTAGTATTTAACAATTTGATAAGGAAAAGAACAAATACTGGTGGTTTGTTTTATTACTCTGAGCAAAAATACGAATTTAGCCTTTATTATTAAACAATACATGTGGATGCTAATAAGACTAATGGCTAAGTGTGAGCGATGCTAACAGCCATGCTAGCAGCCCTATGAGGCAGGACTTGAGCGTAGTGGTGCTTTGAGATAAATGCTAACTTCAGCATGCTAACATGCTCATATTAGTTTAGCATGATGCTAATTAGCACTAAACACAAAGTACAGCTGAGAATTGGACAAATTGAAATTTTGACCTGATGAAGTCTGCATGGGGAACATAAATGTCTACAACAAATTTCATGGCAATCCATGTAATAGTTGTCAAGACATTAAAACACAAATATAAACTTCTTTGTGCCATAAATCACAGGGAAAGTCTGTGGGATTTATCCTCGCAGGACAATGAATGTGTACAAAATGCAATGTGACCATTACATCATGTTGTTGTTGAGATGTTGAAACAGGTCATTTCTGACCCTTTATATAAGAGTGTAGGTTCCAGTGACCTAAGAGTTAAACATTATGTACATGTCTTGTCAGCATAGAATTTAGTTGTCCTAGTGCCATTAGGTTGTGCAAATGTTTCTGGGCATAGAAACATGTTGTATAATCATTCTTGTATTCATATTAACACATATAAAAATAACCACCTTAATATTAACATCAATATTGAATATTAACACCTCCTAGTGTATACATATAATACTTTTGGTTCTATTTATTGGCTGATAAAGGGAGGAATTCCCCTGTAGGGGGAAAATAAAGGCAGTAAAATCTAAAGCTGCAGTACTCCCAGTCAGCCACACGATGGCTCTTTTTCACCAAAAAAGACAAGCAGCTGTGTTCATACATCACCAGGTCACAAGTTGATCCTGAGTCATCAGTCTGCTTCAAAGATTATTTTGTCAAGGGAGCTGCTTTTATGACTGAGCGTTCTAAGAAATGGGACAAAGAATTGGTTTAAAATAAAACTTAGTATGCATGACAGCTGTACAGTTTTATATGAGCCAACATCTCATTTCAGTCAATGTTTCAGTTCAGTCAAAGTTTACTCCTCCTAACCTACCATACATTTATGATGGCTGTGAGTTGGCTGTGAGTTCGGCATTGTATAAGCATAATAAAAAAATCTACTTATTTACTCAAATGATGCTGTAATGACAGATTTCCGTTTGTGTTTTGTATAGAGGCCTCAAGCTAAACTTCCCATCTCCTCCCTCTCTTGCTGCCACTCCTTGCACCAGGTAGTGAGAATCTGGGTCATTTACGTGTCGTGACAAATCCTTTAATTGGCTGAGAGCCCCCTGCGGCCGCGGGGCCCTGCAGCAAAACAATACCTACCTACCTGTGTGAGGGTGTGTCCACTTCACACACTCTGCTGCACTAATGGCATGAACATGCTGTGGCCCTGCCTCATCTGGCACTGTCAACACGTGGCTTCATCACGCCTCCCCCAATCAGTCACTTGCACTCCAAATATGGAGATCCACAAGCTGCAGTCTGTGCGCTGGAGATGACAAGTGTCCCCGGGGGAAGATTTTTAGGGCCTGTTTTGTGTGCTGTGTGGTCACACTCGTGCACACTGTAATGCGTGTTAAGCTTAAGTTTCATGGTGCTTTTCTTGCGTGACTTCATTGTTCTTAGTATCAGGTTTTCAGTTCGCTCAGCAGGGAGTAAAGATGGATAGAAGTCAAGGGATTAATATAGAAGAGCTTGCACCCTGACTTCATTCAAACTACAACACTTTAACAAACTAATAACCTTTTTGCTACAAATGATGCCTCATGTCGCATGAAAAAGACAGTTTGTCTGCCCCCCCTCATGGCTGGGGTAAAATCTTTGCTTGGAGTGTGGACTTCCAAACCCAACTTGGCCAGTTTATTAGAGTCAGCAGGGTTTCCATCAATACAGGCTTTTATTTAGAGAAAAAAAAACACCAACTGACTTGAAGAATCATGCAATAAAAAAGGGCACAAGAATAACCGGCCAGATTATATTTTGTCTGGTAGAACAGGGAAATGAGACCAACCTGCTGTTTGTTTCCTTCTCTTGCTTCTACCAGACTTTATTTATACTTTAACTTCCTCATAAACCCATTATCAGATTGACGCGATCTCAAAAATAACAAAACATTCAATT
Organism: Nannoperca obscura; assembly: GCA_036024295.1. Classification (NCBI taxonomy): domain Eukaryota; kingdom Metazoa; phylum Chordata; class Actinopteri; order Centrarchiformes; family Percichthyidae; genus Nannoperca; species Nannoperca obscura. The sequence goes on along the minus strand of JAVQJL010054275.1, from coordinate 1,326 downwards.
TCCAAAGTAAACTGTAAAATACAGTTTTCTCCAAATCTCTTTAATCTGCTGTTTACACCTTTAACAACTGCAAGTATTAAACTAGTTTAGGTTTCGGGTATAGGCTGGCTGACGGGACACGCTTAGCATAATGCTAACAACAATAGCAATACAATGGGAAAATGACACAGCTAGTGAGAGTTTGCATTACACCAACACATTGTGAACGGACTATAGTTTGGACCTAATGATTTAATTTGATTGTGTTATTTTATATATTTGTAACAAACTTGTTATATAGCAAACTGTGTGTGTGTGTGTGTGTGCAGGGACCATGGTGTCTTTTAAAGTCTGTCGGACAGTTGAACGGGGGGGGGGCGCAGATGTTTCGACGGCAGGGCGAGCTGACAAAATGAATAGTTCCATCAAATCAGGAACAAGACCTTATCATTTGCATTTCAATTCAAAATTGAATTGAATTGAATTTCCACTGAATCCGAGCGGGCGAAGAAAGAGCCCTCCATTGAGGGGAAACTTGTTTGACGCGTGAATGAGCGAATGCGTCAGGCTTTTGCCGAAACACATTCATGCCTCCACAGCTTTGGACAGAGTCCGGGTCTTTCGCTCAGATCCTGCTGGAAAACGCAGGCCCTTTTTTTAGTCACTTTTTCCTTCCCATGTAGGCCGCTTGGCAGTCTGGCCCTCGTGCAGTCAGGGCTGGACCAGCAGCGGAGGGAAGACGGCTCGTTGGTCACGTTGCCGTCTTCCTCTTGACCTTACTGTACTGTACCGTACAGTACTGTCTTAGCGCTGTTCTGGTGAGGCCAAACAAATCCTCTGAACAAGGATTATTGACACTCCTTCGAAACGGGGATGTCGAAGACAGTTAAATCCGCCAAAACTCGGTTGGCTCACTCACATCAGACTAAGCAGCGTCAAAGCAATACAATATATACAATATATCTCTGTTGTTTGACCTTCACTGTGTAGTGATGTACATGCAGAGTTTCACTGACAACTGTTACAGGGAGAAAAGTTTCCCTGTGCTCTCCTTAAACCTGAGTTTAAGACGTGTCTGTACCTAGTTTAGAAGCCAGCCCTGCTCCAGTGCACAACTTGTTACCACAAGTGTGATGTGGAAACTCGAAACCTCATTTTAGTGAAGCAGGAGACCCCTTGTATCCAGTAGTTAAAGCTTTGAATTTGAGGAAGAAGGAGTAGATCGAAGTTAAAGGGGACATAACGTGAAAACCCCACTTTTTTAGTCTTTTGGCACTTATATTTGGGTATCTGCAGTCCATACCTACCCACAAACTGTGAAATAAGACCACCCAGTCATATTTTTGT
>JAVQJL010054271.1:0-30392 GCA_036024295.1 Nannoperca obscura | reverse complement strand
CTCTCTCTCTCTCTCTCTCTCTCTCTCTCTCTCTCTCTCTCTCTCTCTCTCTCTCTTTCTCTGTCTTTCACACACACACACACACACACACTATTTATCTGTCTCCGTCACAGATGCTAATGTTACACAACCTTCATGACAGGTTTCCTGATTCATGGAAGGGAGGCAAACATTTTTTTTCAAGAGGAATGAGGGAATATAACGAATGTAAACAGTGTTGTACTTTGTAATGGCTTACATTAATTTAAAATGTCTCAATTGTTTTTCCTGCTCTGCCATTGTACCAGTCCTTGCTTGTTCGGTGCCAGTAATTTCACACTGTGTGTGCTGAGATTCTGTAACTCACTTTTGCAAGGCAAGACAATTCTTTTTTTTTTTTTTTGTGGATATCGGCCAAATAAATTGAAGCAGACTGGGTGCATTGTGAAAGCGACTAATTAGCACTAGTGTACGTGGCATAATGTGTGAGTTCTTCATTTGTCAGTGTATTAAAATGTCACTTCTGTGTGTGCGCGCAGACACTTAAAGAGGCCAGTGAAAATGCCAGGAAGGATTTCCACCGTGAGGCTGAGCTGCTGACCAACCTTCAACATGAACACATTGTCACTTTCTATGGAGTCTGCGTGGAGAGCGACCCTCTCATCATGGTGTTTGAGTACATGAAACATGGAGACCTCAACAAGTTCCTCAGGCACGGCTCTTTTCTTTCTTATATAAAAATTTCACCGAAATGGCAGCTGTTATATTGAAAAATCAGCATTCCTCTTAAATGTCGTCATGAAGACAGATCGACAAAAAAGATCCAGCTCAATCTTCTAAATCCTCCCTTTGAGGGGCAGATGTAGTATTTCACATGGCTGATAGAAGGTTGACATTTAGTAACGCTGCAAAGGAAACACATATGACAGGAAACAACATGACTTCAACAAACAATAACCCTCCACCTGTTCCCTCACAGGGCTCACGGTCCGGATGCAGTTCTGATGGCAGAGGGCCAGACTACCAGACCTGTGGAGCTGACCCAGTCTCAGATGCTGCACATCGCCCAGCAGATAGCATCTGGCATGGTCTACCTGGCATCACAGCACTTTGTGCACCGCGACCTGGCCACCAGGTTTGTCACTTAATGCATTTTTTATACACTCTGTGCTTATTTGTGTGGCCTTAATGAACACTATACAGGGACATTTATTCAGACCCTTCTACATTTTATTCAATACCAGATAATGACAAAGTGAAAACAGTTGCAAACATCATAAAATAGAAATACCTGTTGAATGATTGAAGGACCTGTTTGATGATTTGAATGTTTTCTTTCTTCGTCCTTGAGATTCCTGTATGTTGCTAAAGTAGACTACACTTGACATATTCAGTCATTTGAACATAATTTATAAATGCACAAAGCAGACCCATTCATAGTGGCCATCTTGATTACTATGTTAGAATAAAGTCCAATATATGGCAGCAGATATCTATGGTCTATGATAGGGTTGATTGATTGATTTTCAGTGAGTGAAAGATTCTCATGCAATGAAATAAGAAAATAACAGAACACTTGATGTTTATAAATGTTCAGACATACTTGAATAAAATTTGTTGTATGTCTCCAAAATGAGAGAGGCATGCTGCTACCTTGAAAATATATACAACACATACAAATTCTCCCCTGACATCTACATTTCTGTCCGATTTAATAATATATATGGTAGATGTTAAACACCCTACAGTGTAACTCAAGCTATGTCAAATAGCTCTGTGCTTAGCTTGTGTTTGGTTATGTTTGTTGTCTAACAGGAACTGCCTAGTGGGTGAGAACCTGCTGGTGAAGATTGGAGACTTTGGCATGTCCAGAGATGTCTACAGCACTGACTACTACAGGGTAGGTGTATGTGTCGATATCTTTTCTGGCCCTTCTTTTAGCCTCCCTCCTCCCTGCTGCATGGGTCCCTCTCTGCTCCTCCCCTGCATGGGCATGACTGACGGACTCCGGCAGAGTTACAGTCAGAGGCTTGCTGTGGTAGGTCAACTAAAGTGAGTGTAGTGCAGTGAAATTCAACATACATGTAGCCGTGTGTAGCTCACTGTGATGCCACACTGTTTATAATGGGGAGGGAACACGAGTAGCATGCATTGTTTGTCATACTGTGTGTAAAATAAGGGCTGTTCACTTGGCTCATAACTGCAAAAGTTTCTGCCACTGAGGGCCAATATACACCAGTGTAAAGTTTGTTTTTTTACATTATACTTTATTCACTATTCTTTTATTAAGCAGGTGTTCATTTTAAAGTTAAGAATCTGCTGTTTCCCAAAGACCTACCAACCAGATAGCTGGATGACAAGCATGAATACACACTTTATGTATTATATGTAATATGTAATACACACAGTATTTATTAAAATTACAATAAAAAAATCTGAAACTACCCAAAAAGAAGCCATATTGATAGCAGGTTAAATATGTTGAATGTCAGGGTGATGAAAATGTTTTTTAAAATTCAGATTGTTATTTTAGCACAATATATGACATAAGAAAGTGTTATATTTTCACTGGCAATACTTCGGTGATGTGTGTATCCTATTTTCTTTACTGGAGATTTTGCCAATTAAATATTAAATATGAACCCGGAGGCAGTTTCAAGACACAAGTTGAATGTGCTATAAAATCTGTTACCTGAAAATCTTTAATAAATGCATAAATCATCAAAAAATTCTAAAATTCTAGACCCTGAAACAAACATGGAAATATTTCTACATACTGCACACAACCTGGTTAGTCCTAACATTTTCAATTGAGTGAATTTATGATTCATAAATAGTTTTTAAGTGTCAATCAAATTAAAAATTCTAACATTTTTTATATATAATGCAGACCACAAGGTTTGTATACAGAACAACAGATCTATTTAGACTGCAGGACGTGTAGTCAGTGGGGTGTAATACACACACTCTTAGAGCATAGAAAGTGCTATTCGGCAAAAAGGAAAGGGAGAGGAAATGCTGCTGCATTTATAAAAGAAAAAGCATATATGGGGTGGACATTTGGTGTGTGTGTGTGTTTGTTCATGAGTATGTTTGTGTGTTGCAGGGGCATTTAGCAGTGTCAAGATAACTTAGGGGTGCAAGAGACAGCTGAGAGTGCATTTGTGTTTTCTTCCTTCTATACAGCAATCTGTCACCTTTCCAAAAGGCCCAAATCTGATAAATCGTACTGATTGATTGATAGTGACTGTCCATTTTTCCTGCTCTTTCTCCCGTCCACTGTGACAAACTGACATGAGTGACAGTGACAGAGAACTCGACGGCGGAGGGAGAAAGAGAGAAAGAGGGAAGGAGCCATGATTTGGACTAATTTACTTTTGATGTAAAATTATGTTGCTACAATAATAGGTCTGGGGGAAAATGTCTCTGTGTAGTTGAAGGAATACAAAAATGAATCATTTTTAGTTTGTTAGGAGAAGCAGTTTTCTAGATTATAGCTTGCATTTTCCATTTTATATACACAATTACCATTAAAAATATAGAGTTCAATAGAAATTATAATGCATATACATGACAGTAGCATGCCAATATTAGAACATTCCAGGTACATTTTTCTTGTTTCTCATGATTAGAAAGATACTACATATTGTAGATACTCCTGTTTGCTGCTTTTTTACTGTTAATAATATTTCCCATTGTTTTCCCACATGTCGAAAACCTTTCACAACCCCAGATCTAAGCCATAATGTTAAAAAAGGTCAAACATACAAGATCCACATGGCCACAATCAATCTATTTCTGAACACTGTTGAGATTTAATTTGGAATAACTAGTTGTGCACTGCATCAAATTAAAGATGTAAAAAAGATAAGGGCCTCTTCTCTGTGGCTTTCTTTTGTACTATCTCTGTGTGACGACACACAGCAACCTCCCCCCTCCTCCTCCTTCCTTTTACCCCTCCTCAATAAAGCTAAGCGCCGAGGCTGTAGTCATGGCAACGGGCGAAGGCAGTGGCGGTGAGCCTCGGAGTTGTATCCAGCGATTCTCAGGAAGAAAAGTAATCAGAGAACTTCTGTTTAGTATGCTGAGGCTGTACCAGAGAAAGAGAGGGGGAGAAGGAGAGAGATGGAAGTGTGGGAGACGGAGGCAGGAGAGTGGCAAAGAGATGAAAGGAGAGAAAAAGCTGGAAAAGTGAGAGATGGAGGAAAAATGGGTGGGAGGCTGGGGAGGGAGGAAACAAGACACAAATAAATGTACAAAAGGAGAAAAGGCAGTAATAGAGTGATAAACGAACATACACATGCCGAGGTGGGAGAGCAGAGGTCTGCAGGAGAGGCAGCCTGTGCACAGTTTTACAGGATAGTCAATAACAAACAAAATCTTTACAAAACACAGCGCAGAGCAGGATATCAGAGACAGAAAGAAACAGAAGAAGACAGACAGCAAAGCAGAGAGAAGAGAGGTGCACAAGGGTGGGAGGTAAAACACACAAATCCCGCCATGTTTCAGCATCCAGTAGAGACAGAGCACAGGAGTGTGTGTGTGTGTGTGTGTGTAGGGAGGGGTGTGTAGAGTGTACGTCCCTAGTCATGCTCTTGCGTCAGACGGTAGCAAAGATGAGTCATAGAGGAATTGGAGCCCCCCCCCCCAATGTTTGTGTGTGTGTGTGTGTGTGTGTGTGTGTGGGGGAGGGGGGCTGAGGCGTAGGACTAAAGGGGCTGTGGTGACGTCATCGAATCCCCTGTTACACAATGAACCCGACAGAAGACGACAGACAGGAGGCTTTGATTCAAACTTTGAGGCTTCCCATGCAGCCTTTTCTCTGTGTGCGTGTGGCCATGTGGGCGGGGCTATCCTTGCAGTTGGGGACGGTGAATGCACATATACAGCACAATTTTCTCCCTAAACTGATTTCATGCTCAAATGTGTAGGATGAAAGAGAAATTAAACGTCTGCTTGGGTTTTGTGGTTTCAGCCGGACAGTATTACGCTGCTGACACAGACTGTACAAAAACACTGACAACAAAGCAGAGCTAATCAATTTCTGCAGAGTAATTTGACTTGTGTGTTGTTGGGTTTTTCTTAAACAACCCATCTCTGGGTCCCGTCCAACACAGACAAACAGCATCTTAATGGAGCATCTGAAGAGACCGCAGTGGAGCAGTTATCTGTGCAGCATAGCATGCACGTGGACAACATAGTTGTCAAAACAATCATTGTTCAAACTAAAAATGTACATACATACACTGTACTGTACACATAATTTCTCGTAAAAGTGGACAAGCAAACAGATGCACTTTCAATACAGGTGGAAAACGGTAGTCTGCCTTTGAATGTTTTGCTCCACATAGATGGTACAGTGCAGTAATTAGTTCAGTTAACATAGAGTGAAAGTAAAAGAAGTGCAATGCGTAACATTTAGCCCAACAATAACCTAGCAGTTATGTAGAAAGTTGTATTACCAATGCGTTAGCCTCCGCAAAGAAAATGCTGCTCTACACTAAACGTAACACCCAGCTGCTGTACTATCATGTTACAGAAAAGTAATATAAAAAAACATTTTTTGTCATTGTGTCATAATATTTATATCAACAGTGAGACATCATGACAGAACATGAGACCGGGAAAAACACCATTATTTAAAAATGCAACACTCTTACATACCTCCGTTCTCCGGCAGACAATAATGACAAGAATACCCATGATAACGCTCCAACAAGGGCATTTGGGGAGTGAATAAAAGATGCTTTTCAATATTTGCTTGGTCACAGGTCTGACAAAAGGCAGAATGAAACAATGGCAACTGCTATGGAACTGTGCAAGTAGTGGTTGCTACTAGCAACAGAATTGTCAGCTGAAACCAATGAAGTGAATGACACTTCACTTCACCACAGTGTGAAGCCTTAAATACCTGATAATGTACATTTGTTTTTATCTACATATTTTTAAATTTTTAGATAAACATTTGGAGTTTAGCTTCTCACCACACTACTTTGAATACTTATATAAGTATATATTGTGATGTACTGAATCTATAACTAGACAATGCCAGGATTTCAATATTCATTTTCAAATAGTCCAAAACCCTATTTCTTGGTTTGTGAGTGCTTCCATAAAAAATACAGCAGCAACTGTAAGAATTTATTTTGTTTTTAACTTGACAATTAAGTGCTTTGAAAGTTAAAAACAAAAAACATTTGACATGAGTGGCACCATCGCAAAAATAAACAGCATGTTGTGTCAACCTTTATGCCAACCATCTTACTGTATCTGAGTCGGACTGAAGAACGAGCTCTATTCAGGGAGAAAAAAGGAGAAAAAATAAAACACACACACACACACAGACACACACACACCTTTCTTGGAAAGAGTTGTGTTTCCATAGCAACACAGAGGGCAATTAAGGTAGTGTGTAACAAAGAGTAGGCGGAGTAAGTCACATAAGTCCCTCCTACACCCCATCCCATAATACTTTCTGTTCTAACTGGTCCAGTTGCCCTGGAAACCACAAAGATCCTGCAGCCCCTTTTTCCCCCTCTCTTTTTTTAGGCTTTCCTGTAACACTCAGGCAGTGGTCTGTCTAGCTGAAATGATGCATATTTATAAGACGGAGAGGGAGAGAGACAGTCAGGCTGTGAGGGAAGGTGAGAACGAGTGAGAGAGATTGAGGGAGTGAGAGAGAGAGATGGGGAGCAGCAGAGGAGACAATGACAGATGACGAGTCTACTGACAGCAAAAAAAAAAAAAACACAGGGAAAGAGCTGATGACAGAGAGAGATGCACTTTAGAGTCTATACTCCGGTGAGAATCTTTAAAAATGTTCAGTCTTTAACTGTAAACGTGACTTTCTTAATATCCGATGCCACCTCCTTCCCAGTGACAAGATTTAATCTGAGGCTTCCCCTTCCTGCTGCCTCACTTGTTTTCTTTCCTGTTTCCTCTTTCATTTCAGCCTTGTTAGAGCCTTTTTGAAAAGACTGCCCTTCTCCTCGTTCTCCCTCTGTCTCAAACACACTCACGCAGACAGTTAACAAACATTAGAAAAAAATGTAGCCCAGCAGTTCAAGAGCCCAACATGAATATTTCAGACCATCAGGGGAAATGATCAGCCATGATGAATAAAACAAAAAGACTAATGTCTGTGAGCAGGTTCAAAAACATGAGTGAATAAATACTGTCTGAAAAGAAGAAACCAAAATCACTTTCCCTTCTATGAATTTAATATTAATCACTAACTGATTACTATATAGTGCACTACATTTACCCCAAATTTCCCCAATAAAACAAAAAAAGGTGTGTCGGTGTGCCATAATGAAATGCAGCACATTTAAAAATTGCTTAAATTACAGTCAGTTATGATGATTACTTTCCGAAATCTCCGTTTTCCTGGCTTGGGCGGCACCAGCTATTCGTAATCCATCAATAAATTGTGTGTGCAGTGTTTGATAAATAGTATATTTGCATTTGAGAACAAAGCATTATTATTCTGACGTCCAACGATGAAGAAAACGTGTATGTTGTAATATAAACATAATGTGTATAATGTGTTGTAGTGTATATAATGTAATGTGTGAAGCATTTGGATTCCATATTATCATTCATACATTTTAACCCTTGTACCGCACTGCTTTGGCAGTGCCGTACTTCATTAAGACCATGCCAATAAAACACTTTTGAATTTGGCAGACAGACAGAGAAATGCAAATAAAAGACGAACCAGCAGCAAGACGCGCCGATACAGGGAGAAAAAGTGAGGGGGTGCCTGGTTATGAAGAGTGAGGGCTGCGGAGATGGAGGCAGATATTTCCCCAGGCGTACTAGTGAACCCGATGGCTATCTATGTGACAGCGCACATTTTATTACTCCATAAAATAACCCACTGGCTAACAAAAGAATGGGCCATGTGTGGGTACAAAGCCATTAATAACAGGCATAAACCTCAGAAAATGGATTGTGCTATCTGTGCGGAGCAATGGAGCGCAGGTCGGCCGGTAGATTCATGTTGGGAGAAGTAAGGGGAGAGCAGGTTGAGGTTAAAAACTCAAGCACTGGCATGTCTAACATTTTTGTTATTATAACTGGGTGCCAACAGATAAATATGTAAATATAGCTTTTATCCAAACATAAAATTGTAATTACATGTTAGTGTGCTCACCTTTTGCCGCCGTTGAAGCATGAAAAAGTTTTTCACGCTCCAACCTCAATCCAGTCACAGTCTGTGAGAGTTTCAACAGGAATTAACCGTCTGTGTTTATGGACAGACAAAATAAATAAATAAAAAATAGAGCAAATGAATACAACAATCAAACAGGCTCCAAAGGCTTGGTTCAGATTAGAGCTTAATGAAATGACCGAATGTATCTCGGAGTGCCTGTGAGTTCTTGTGCAGGATTAGTTGGTGATTTTCCTCTTTCTGAGAATGGCTGGAACTCACTCCGCTGTGTGATGCTACTTAAAGCAAATTAAATAATATCTGAATAAATGAAATTCCACTAACGAGCAGTGCACATACTCCATACTGCAATAGTTTATACTATTTTTAATGGATGCCTGCTAACATTTTACTCACACACAAACTGGCCTTTACATTTTAGGGCAAACATTTGACTGTTTATCTGATCCTGCAACTTTTGTTTTTTTTTCTTTTTTGATTGACAGTTGGTTGATAATGAACCATTTATTTTTCACATTTATCCTTTAATTGTGATCGGTGCCCAGTTAATTAGTGCGTTCCTTGTGAGCTCAAAGCTCGTATATGTATATACCTTCTTTGATTGAGGGGATACAAAGTGATGCTTTCTCACCAGTATTCCCTTCAGTGAAACAACATTATACACTAATCAGGAGTGGGAGGTGTGCTACAGTCACAGAGATGATGCGGCCTACCTCCGGCAGCAGCTTGGAGGAGTGAAATGTTTGCAGCGCTACTTAAAAGTATATTGAAATTCCTGAGTGAACCCTTGTTAAATATGAAAAGCTGCGTGACCATGCGTTAGAAATGCACGATGTCGCAGGATAGAAGAGAATAGAAGACAACTGAATACAGAGTGCACATTTCTGTCAGAGGTCATGATGATGTTTAACAGCTCTCCAAATCTTAATTTTCTCTTAGGCTCACTGTAAACCATACTGACTTTATACTCTCTCTCTCTCTCTCTCTCTCTCTGTGTGACGCGTTCAAAGGTCGGAGGTCACACCATGCTGCCAATCCGCTGGATGCCTCCTGAAAGCATCATGTACCGAAAGTTCACCACAGAGAGTGATGTGTGGAGTCTAGGAGTTGTTCTCTGGGAGATCTTCACCTATGGAAAACAGCCGTGGTACCAGCTCTCCAATAATGAGGTACAGTGAAACTAAACTCACCAGAAGACACAAACTCAAGGACAGCACATGCTGTGAACAGAAGGTAACAATACAGATACATAATGTAATCTGAAGAAACAGAACTGAAGTCAAAAGTACTGAGCAACATAACTTTATGTATATGTAACCATGGAAGCACCTTCAGCTTAATAAATGATGGCAAACAAGATATTGCAGCCGTGAGATATGAGAAAACAGCCCCTCGGTTAGAAATAAAACTAAATATTTGATCAGTTTTGTGTGCAAGCTCCTCATAGGTACACGTTGTGTGAATCCTTTGGCCCGAGTCATCTTATTATATAAAGCTAAGGCAGATAGTTTAGAAACTCTGTAAGTTGTTTATCATTTCATTGTCTCATTCATTGAATTAATTGTGAGGTACGACAAGCAGATGACTTGTGTTTTTAGTGGAAAGGAATATTCAAACCCTGTTTTTCCCAAGGGGCTCACATATGTGCCACTGTTCTTGTCAGGAGTGTCAGGAGTGTGTGGTTTTGTTGTTCAAGATTTAGATCCCTAAGTACGTCCGGCATACAGTGACACTGCCACTAAAGTGAGGATTTCCACTAACATTAAATTGCAACCAACCATTTGTTTCATTATCAATTAGAAGATTATCTTCTCAACTAATTGATCAAATGTTTGGTTTGCAAAGCTGTAAAGAAATAGTGAGAAATGCCTATTTCCTAAAGCCAAAGGTGACGTCTCCACATTGCTTCTTTTAAGAAATTAACCTAAGATATTTAATTAATAATGCTATAAAAGTGATAAACAGCAAATTATCACCAGTGAATATTTGGTTTTATATTTTGTAAATGTATAATATTTTGACATAATAATATCAATGACTTAAACAATGAATCAAAATAGTAATTGAAACCATTTAAACCCCTGAACAAGCGGTTAAGTTAAATACACGGCCAGTCGAAATGTCTTTGAAAGTGTATATACAGAGGAGCTGTATTAGCAAAACAACAACAACAAACCCTAGTAAACAAATAAATAAATAAATAAACAACTGTCTGTTTCGTCTGAATAATTAATAAGTCTTACAAATCTTCCATTTACTACACTCTGGTTCTTGACCCAGTTTCCGGAAAACAAAGCTGCATGGGAGCCCTTGAACCCTTCGCCTTAACCTTAACCTCAACAACCATATGATGTCCTCAACTCTGATTACAGCTTTATGACCATGTCAGCAGCCGCTTTTCTCCGTCTCACTCTGGTTACATCCCAGATTAACCTTTAGCCCCTTCCACGGTCTCCTTTTCCCTTTTACATCTATTAACTCTCTCTGGAGTTCACTCACCTTCTGATCCAAATCTGATGCTCAAGATATCTTTTTACAGAGGATATTGGAGTCCAAATTGAGATATTCATTATTTATCTACTCTCACAAACTGATTACAGTCACAGGGTGAGGAGGAGTAGGAAACGGCTCGATTAGCAGAAATGTTGATGCTAAAAAACTGGATTCTTGATGATTTACAGACATTGAATGGTAATCTTCAGGTATTAAATTTTGTGAAATGGATTTGCAGCAATTTGGAAGATGCAACTGTTTTTTGGAGCTTAATAGAATCCATTAATTGGTATTCATTCCACGCACACAGCAGGGTGTATTTAATGTAATAGGAAATGATTAAAAGCTTAATTATATTACACCATTAACAGTATAGATATTTTCCAAATCGCTCTCAGAGAATGGTATACTAAGGAGATCGCTCTTATGTTTATAGTTTTATATATATATATATATATATATATATATTTAAAGCTAAAATCTTTATTTTCTAAATTATATTACAAGTCTTCTTGTGCCAAATAACACAATTTCCTCTTACAGTTCTACAGAGAAATTGGATTGGATTTGTCTGGTTGACTACTCCAGTGTCGTTTAACTTCATCACTTCAGTAAATAATTTATTCACAGTGACATTTCCACAGAATGCCAATGCAGCGAGTTGAAACAGCTTCACCAAGCGGATGCTCCATCATCTTCACTGAGATTTGAACATGCAGAAAGTGAATTTCAGCTTGAAATTATGAGCATGGTTATGTTTTTCATTTTTTTTGTTCTGTAACAGAGGCCCAAGACTACTGCTGACATTGAACTTGATGTCTGTCTTTCTTCGTCTGCAGGTGATTGAGTGTATAACCCAGGGCAGGGTGCTTCAGCGCCCCAGGACCTGTCCTAAAGAAGTATACGACCTGATGCTGGGCTGCTGGCAGAGAGAGCCACACATGAGACTCAACATTAAAGAAATCCACGGTCTGCTCCTCAATCTGGCCAAGGCCTCACCTGTATACCTGGATATACTGGGCTGAACACAGGAGGAGGACGGAGGAGAGTTTTGGATGTGTGTGTGAGCGTGGATGGTTACTGTATCTAAGTGTGTGTGTGTACATTTGAGGTTGCATGCATGTGTGTGTGTGTGTGTGTGTGTGTGCGCGCGCTAGGGTGGTGACACCTGTGAATGAAAAGTGTGCGATGCTCGTGCAAGTGTGTGCGTGCAAAGTACCGCTGTACAGGATGTGAAGCTATTATAAAACTCTTAAAGGCAATCAAAAAATTCCTCAAACTCATCCCCAATCGCCTCTTTTCCTCCCCATCAATTTCCTCTCCTTTGTGCATCCCCACTCCTTCACCTCCTCCCTTCCTGAAGAGACATTTACGAAGAGTAATTGAACTTTGGATTGGGGGGGGGGGGGGCTTCTCACTTCTTCTTTTCAAATGCTTACAACTGACTGGGGCTAAATTGATGAAACCTGATTAACAGGACTTAAAATTTTGTGACTCATCCTCTCGCTACCTGTCGGACGACAGGACTCATCTGAACAGCCGGAGATTTCAAGGAGGCGCACCGCGGGGAGGATTTACGGAAGATTCAGTCCTTTGCGTGTAAATATGATACTGTGCGACGGTGAGACGTTTCAGAGGAAATGGCTCCGTACGATGTGGAGCCATAAAGACACTGTGTTTTCCCCTCTCACCCTGTCTGTCTGTCTGTCCGTCTGTCCTTCCGTCTGTCTCCACATGAGTATTAATGTCAGCGTTCATCCAACATGGCCTGTGGAAAAGACTGCACAGGCGATGATTAACACACTGCTACACATACTGACTGAATGATGACCAGGAAAAATGTTGGAAAAGTAAACACAGTCTGGTTTTCTGCCTGTCGGATGACAAACAGTGACTTCTGGTTGGTTAATTTCACTGAAAAAAAAACAAAAAAAAAACAATTACTAACAATACAGTGCCTGCTGAAGCTGAACTGAACTGCTGTGGTGAAAAAAGAATATTCTACTATACTGTAATTAGGAATACTAGAAATGTAAAAAAAAGAAGCTTGATCTATCTGGCACTGATCTACGATATCTCCTCATGCAACAGACTGATATACATGGTTATAAGGATATATGCACTCATATCTGCATACACCGCTTTCTGTGACATATTTACTTTGCTCAGGCCTCGGACTGCACTGTCATACAGCACAGGGTAACATGATGACTACCCTCCCCCCCAAAAAAAAGAAAAGTGACAGATGCTTCACTTGTGATGTCAAGCACTCGTGTCGGAGGTCAATTGATTCATTTGTCTGCAGCTGTCCAACAATCATGAGGTCTTGGTGTGGGGGGAGGGGGGGTGGTGGGGAGGGAGGGCGTAAAGGTTGCCAAGGGAGGCTGGGTTTGGAGTGGTCAGGTCTCGGTCAGACGTGTGGGCGGTGGCGTTGTAGAAGGTTTGGTTCATTTGGTCAACCCGTATTAAATCATCAAGGCTCTCAGCACTCAGACATCCTTGGAAACCACATCTGCGCTAGAGGGGATGCACACAACACACACACACACACACACACTGTATACCTTATCCCGTCATGCCTCCACCCCCTCCCACCCCCTCCCACACACAAACACACACTCTGAAAAACACTCAAAACAGGCCGAGAAGGAAATTGAATTGTGCATGTTTTATTATTTTATTATTTGAGCGGTGCAGTGCTTTAGCCAGGCCTCGTCCACTGTAATGGTGTAATGTATATTTCATTACAGCCTAATGGGCTCCATTAGCACAGTCTCCTCACAGACATTCAAGACTTATTGTTTTATGGCTGAGAAGGAAGGATGGAGGGATGGAGAGTTGAAGGGGAAGAAAACAAAGAGAATAGCCTGGAATGAGGAGCAGTGGAGAGGAGAAATAGGAGGAGAGGTAATAACGCATATTTGGGAAGAAATGGAGAGGAAGGGAGAGGGTTGAGGACGCACGCAATGGGGTAGAAAAGAGAAGACGATGGGAGTGAAAAGGTACGAAAGGGTCAAGGGGAGAAAGATGAAGGAGAAAGAGAAGATAGAAGAGTGAAAAAAGGGGAAGGAGAGGAGGTGTGAATGTCCTCGGGGAGAAAGTGAGAGTGAGCATCCATCATCACTGTGGCCTGCAGATGTTCTTTAAACCACAATTTCAACTTCACGCTCCTGTCACATCCCTGGCCTCAACCACACACACACACACACACACATGCTCCACACACATTTTACTGGCAATCCACCAACGACTTACATTGCAAATAAACTCAATAATGCACCACACATACCCATTATTGAGAACCACTTCACTCACTTACAGAACAGCTCGCGTATCTGGTCAAAACACATACAGACACACTGTATATACAACAGCTCACATGCATGCAAGGGAACACATGTAATGTTTGTTTTGGCATCTTACTGTGGCATATTTTACTCTTTAGGGACATATTAGAAAAGTCATAATCACTGCGGTTTTGCTTACAGCCATTTTTATTAGATGTAAAACATCAATCTGGAAATATAAGGCTAATTTGTTTATTAACAACAGAACTTGATGGTATTGATGTTTGTGAACTTGAAACTGTTGATTTTATTGATTTATATTATTATTATTATTTATAAATGAAGAAGCATTTTGTACATTTCTTTCTATATCTAAGGTTGCCTTTTGCAACAACAAAACTGACGGAAATTGATCACTGGTCTAATTAATTAGGTTTTAGCAAATGTGTAAAGATAATCTTGAGTGTATATGTATTTTTATGCCAGGATCCCCTCTTAACAGCTACCCAGCCTGTCCTCACGTACAGTGTGCTCTACAACCAGGACGGATATTTCACCAGTCTGTCACATTTGTAGATTTAGTTTGACACATTGCAGAATTATTGTCACCTGTCAGAGCATGAATGCGCGGCTTAATGGCTGCAGCATCGACCAGGCGGGCTAACAAGGTCCTCAAAATCCATCCCTGAAGTATAGTCAAGTAGAGTTTGCACTCAACACAATTCAAAAATGCGCGTCACAATAACTCGGTGCAATAACAGAGGGCAGAGGTATGTGAGGGCCTGTGTGTGAGCTGGAAGGGGGGAAAAAAGTGCATACGAACACCTCGGATGTCAGAAGTGTAGAGCAGGTTGAAGCAACATCCCAGCTGGCTGCACTGTGTGTGTACATACCTGCTGTGTTTTCTTTTTCTTTTGAAATAATGAAGTGTGTCAAGCCAGACAGCAGTGATGTTTTGACAGACAGGAAGAGGCTGCGTGAGGGGAGGTGTTCGTTATGATGAAGACTGCATCATTCCCTCAGATTAAAAGATGTTGGTCAAACAAAGAAAAAACAATGGGAGGGAAAACAACAACTGTACGAATGTACACCTCAGAAAAGGAGGGACTGACAATCACGGACTTCTCTCTTTCTCTCTCTTCTTCAAGTGACCTACTGGAAAACAGACTATTCAACCAACTTTCCTCTTATGCTGCCTATACTGTACGTGATAGTCTTAAACTTTGGTCTCTTAAAAAGTGCTACTTTTTCTTTTTTTTTGTAAAATGAAATAAAGGCGAGAGGAATGAACAAAAATATATGTACAAATGTGAATAAGCTGCTGAAAGAAACAAGAGTCACAAACTGCTGTGTCCGAGACTGTGTCAGTGTCTAGATTGTACTGTTATTCTTCTTTTTGTCTTAGAAACAGAGGGCAGAGAAATGCGTACCTACATGAGACTTACAAATACACAATATGACATACAGCAGCCCCCGGGGACGCAGAGCGGTGTTAGCTCATTCTCCCGGTGGTGTGTGTCGGTGTGGGTGTGGGTGTGTGTGTTTGTGTGTGTGTGTGTGTGTGTGTGTGTAGAGAAGGCTGATTGATGCCAGGTGAAGTGAAGTCAGGAGGGATTCAGACTCCAGCCAAATCCTGGCTCAAATGCAATGAGATTTAACGGAGGAATCAGCAATCGATTTGTTGTCGCTGTTCACCAATTCATGATAAATTACTTTACCCAGTCGTGTTGGACTGAGGTTGGTATTATGGCAGCTAAGATTTATGGAATCACTCAATTGCTTTATTTATGTCTCTAAAATCAGCCTTCTTCTTGACACAACCTGCTAAAGCCTGGGTTTCACAGAAGTGTATATTAGCAATATTAATGGATATTTTATTTTTGGCCTATAAAATAAATCTTGGGCTGAGTATGGGCTAAAACCACGTGACTCAGTGAACTGAAGCATATTCCACACACAGATACACATACCAACTTTGAGTGTGTTCTGATCCATATCACATTTAATCCCCTCTCTCGCTCACAACCGCTCACATCACTAAGTCTAAGCTAATAGAGCTGAAATATCATAAAGGTCATCTTTAAGATTACCTTTGTGCTTGGATGCTTCTGGAGCCTCTACGCCCCGAAGAATGTAATACCCCAAAAACTGCTTCTCTTTAAAAAAAAAAAGAAGAAAAAAGAAACTGTGATTTGCTATATGCTGTTTTTCCAGTTTCCGATTTTTTTTTGTTCTGTGCTGTTTGTCTCTGGGTTTTGAGGGTGTCGCTGCTGTCACAGTGGTAGTACAGAAAGAGGGTTTGGGGTGTTTTGTGGTTGTTTGGACAGAAGACGAAGCGCTGTAAGGTTTCTGTGTGAAAGAGATGTTACAATGTTATTTCAATGCCTAAAAATGCTCTTTGAGACATCTGTATTGCAAAGCACACAAAGTGATTAAAAGCTAGAAAAATTCTGATTGATGCAGCTAATGTCTGTCTCTGCAAACAGGTTACTTGTACAGTGAAGCAAAAGTTTGCTGCTGGTGAACACACACACACACAAAAAACACACACCGAAGGGAACTTGTACAGTCATGCAGTTGCGTGGTGGAAATGATCATAGTGAGTCATGATTATGATGATGATGGTGATGATGATATCATTTCTCTCTGAACGTGGACCAGTCTGTCGTGATACAATGTAATTAATAAAAAGTGTTATGTCACATCAAAGATCCTGCAAGTGAATCTACTGAAGAGTTAAGTGTGTGTCTGTGTGTTTGTGTGTGTTCGAGAGAGAGAGAGAGAGGGTAAGGGGAAAGGGGAATAATAAAGAAAGCGAGGCACTTTGTACAAAACAGAAGTACTCGGGCATGCTCAGGGCAAAAAAATATATGCTAAATTGAATTCAGTGATGGAGCTGGAGTGTTGGAGTGTTGCTACATCTCTCCCTTTCTATTAATCCCAAT
This sequence comes from Nannoperca obscura, assembly GCA_036024295.1. NCBI lineage: Eukaryota > Metazoa > Chordata > Actinopteri > Centrarchiformes > Percichthyidae > Nannoperca > Nannoperca obscura. The sequence goes on along the minus strand of JAVQJL010054271.1, from coordinate 13,515 downwards.
ATAAATCCAGTTTCTTTTAAGAAAAGAACACTTGCTTGGTTTGCAGATTAGGAGCAGGGAATTGTACAAGCAATTGGACAGGAGAGTACGTCTAAATCCCTGATGCAATTAAGCAACAGCTGAATTAATATGTTCTTTTTACACAGAGCTCTGTCTACAATTTATCTTTTAATAAAACCGTCATTGGAAAGGAAATGAGAAATGCACGAGGCGGCAAAAAATTCACCTTGGTGTAAGAGCGTGCATGTGTGTTAGGATGGGTGGATGTGGATGAAGGGAAAGTACCTAGACTCAGCATACTGTGTGTGTGTGTGTATCTGTGTGTGTTTGTGTGTGTGTGTGTGTGTGGTGTGTGTTTGCATGTGGATGAGTGTTAAGAAAGTAAGTGGTAGTAGCGCTCTCCTTGGTGTGCAGTGGAGATTTCCTGTACTCAGCACTTCAACCTCATAAATAACACTTTTAATCAACGAACACACACACACACACACACACACACTAGTTGTAAGGATGAGGGAGGCTGTTAAAGCTGATATACTGTATGTCTTGGTAAGACAAACACAGAAGAACTGTTACAACTCTCAATAAGACTGAGCGGCATCTCATGGTTCAGTTGCTGAAATTGTGTAACCAAAGTCACATTTTTAAATTCAGCTAAACATCTTTGTCACAGCACCTCCCCTTCGCTCTGCCTCGGGACAGTATTACTACACACTTGATCTCAATTATTACATGCTTAACCTCAATAATTGTGGTCTAAAAAAACTAAGACCAGGGGACTCTACACAGATTTACAGGTTTCCTTAAGCAACTTTATAGAATTTAGACAGAGTTTCTTTAAGTACATATTTAAGTGATACTAATTAGCTGTTTGGCAGATTGCGTCGGCAGCCTGTAAAGGCTGAGGTTTGGGATACTGCTTGACTGTACGTGCTTAACGTCTCTACGCCTAGATCATTAAAGATCCCCTACAAACATGTTTTCAGATGTATAAAAATGTTCTGTTTGAATATAAAACTGTGTCTAATTGATGATTACTTTTTTTCACATCTATGAATATGCAAAAATGTGGTTTCTCCTACTTCACTGAACAGTGCATTCCCATGGAGGGGGGCGTAAATCTGTTAGTGATTTTTCCACTTTCATCAACATAAATGTGCTCTGCGTAACATTTAAAACATTTTCAAATCAGCATCTGCCTCTGTCTCAGTCTGGTGCTAACACGAATACTACCTAAAACACAGACTACATTTTTTATTAAAAGCTAAAGCTGTGTTTTTCTTCTGTCAAAGAAAGCCCATTATTGCCCTTATATACTCCCCATTTGCCTCCCTGCCATTTCTTAATTGCATCTGTTTGGAAGTCAAGTCATCTATTAAGTTGTAAATCACTTAATAATTACAGTGTCAAAAGGCTGCACAGTGCCAACATGTAAATTATAAGTGTAAATGACATCCCCAACTTATGAGAAAAGTTAATTTACTCCTACCAAATCTCAGAAAGGGACCTTGCAAAGGGCTTCGCTGACAGGGATGGGCATGCATGCCTACAGCAGACAAACAAAGAGTAAACATCGATAAGAAATGGAACATAAACACAGAACGTTGTCAGTACCTTCAAGAAGGTCGTGACAGCAATGGCAGCTGGTGCAAAGACATTTATGAGTAGCCGGGAGGGAGAGAGAAAGTCATAGAGCACAAAGGATGCGGGATGGAGAAAATCCGGGACGAGCTTTCTTTAAACAAGCAAACAGCAGCATTATGTTGACCTCAAACAATGTTGAGTTGTGATTGTAAGAGAATGCAACAAGCAAAGAAAATAAAAGTATGTAAGTAAGTATTGTGTGTTATTTAGTACAGACTTTTAAATGTGTTGATTCCCTTTCAAGCCATAAAGTGGGCTGATTAACAGCAATGAGTTTCAACAAAGTGCGACCAGTGGCAGCCATGGTATTGCCCATGATACACACTGTAAATGAAAATTAAATGATGAAGAGAAAACACACCATTTTATTAAAATTTAAAAAAAAAAGTGGAGGACAATTTGGGGGAAATGTTTTTGCCACAGAAATGTAATAGTTGTTTCAGTGGAGCTTGTGTTCTAACAGCAGAAAAGTTTTCTCTACCTGGAAATTGTACCTGAAAACAGCCAAGATGGAGTTCAAAGCCTCTCGTATGAGCGGTGAGACATCCGAAAAGGTGATATGTCACCTGACCAAAGTGACTGAAACACTGCAAAGTATCTCAGCACCTTTTGACATTTTCCACAAAAGGATGTAATGGCCGCCAAGCCAGGGCTTAGTGTCTCTATCAAGCATGCTGTACATCAAAGCCTCAGTAATGCCATTGCTAACTATAGCCTGCCTCTGCCTTAATACTATACTATTAGCAGTAGTCTCGTCCCAGAGGATCTAAAAGCAGCGGGGAAGAGCAACTGTTGCTCGGAGGAAATGTGTCATTATTACAGAAACACAGGCTTAGAGGGAAAACACACAACATAACAATGTTTCAGCGGAGACAAAGAGCCGAAACTGCCTCATAATGACGTGGACCAACTAGAGATTTTTAAAGGAATGACAGGCGGTCATTACTGGTTGATCCCTCACTGCTGCACCTGTGTGGTGACATCATTGTCACCACAGGGAGGCGTGTGCATGTGGATGTGTTCCCCCATAAATGTGTGCATCTGTTTGTATGTGAGCAATGATGGCTGTTCCTGCAAACAGCTATATCGAGCATAATGAATGTATGTTTTTTAATTCTTCTGGATATTCTGGTTATTATTTTGTTTTAATCGTATTGATCGGAAAATCTGTTCTTAGAAGAGGACGTGAGGTGGTTATGTACCACTTCTACAGCAAATATTTTTAGACAGAAACGTAATGCCACCAATTTACAAACCTAACATCATGAAGAAAGGTTTGTATTTAATGTCTCTGCAAAATGTTTACTGAGAATGTATTTTATGTCTTTTCCTGACAATATCCACTCTTTTATAGGGTTATGTTTCGGTACTTGGTTATCGATTGAGGTGGAAAAGTTGGTGTTTCTCGTCTGCAGTGGTCAGTACCAGTGGACCGGCGACAGAGTCCTGGGTGGCCAAGGCTCATTGATGCACGTGGGGAGCGAAGGCCGGCCAGCGTGGTCCGATCCAACAGAAGAGCTACTGTAGCTCAAATTGCTGAAAAGGTTCATGCTGGTTCATGTGGATGTTATTTTGACACGTAACACCTACCTAAACATTGTTGCAGACCAAGTACACTTTTTCTTTGAAACAATATTTCCTAATGGCAGTGGCCTCTTTCAGCAGGATAATTCTTCTCTGCAGAAATGGTTCAGGAATGGTTTGAGAATCATGATAACAAGTTCAAGGTGTTGAACTGGACACATTCCCCAGATCTCAACCCAATCAAGGATCTGTGGGATGGGATGGACAAACAAGTCCAATTCAAAAGGGGGACCTACATAATATTAGGCAGGTGATCATAATGTTATGGCTGATCAGTGTAAGACGACACTTTGAATTGCCCTTTATTTTCCAAGATTCTCTTTACTTTACCAGACCATGTAAGGCTGCAGCGGACCTGAAAAAGTCAACAGAGACTTGAAGCACAAGTCATAACATGTTTACTTTATTAACATTTAATTGAAACCGGTCTTTCCCTAACCTTAACCTAAGTGTTTTTGTTTCCTAAGCCTTGTCATATTCAGGGCTCAGGGTACAAACCCCGGTCTCTGGTGACAAAGTGTTGTTCTTTTCACAACCATCCTCCACCAACTCCCTACGACTTGGTTGCAGCCCAAAAACACGGAGCTTCCTTTTCACAAAGAAAAATGTTGCTGCGACTGAATATAATTCTGACAGAAACTACATTTGCTGCAAAACAAATTAGCAGTATATAAACGTAATTTTGAGGAGATTCTGATTTCCATTCCCCTGCCAGTCAGTCGGGGCCTTAATAGAGGGACTTTCTTTTTTATAGGTTTTCTGTTGGATTCTTTAATCATTTCAGGTAAACACATGAAGTGTTTGGAAAACGACTAGAAGTAATGATTTACTTAAAACAAAAGCTAAATGGATTAGATACAGATACAAATATTAGGGTGGCTGAACAAACACAGATATGATTATCATCAACACCTCCTCAGATGCCTTGAGTGAATTCCAACGAAAAAGGCGCTTTAAATACACAAAAATGCTCTCTCCCAGAGGGCACCATCAAGAGGGAAAACACAGAAAAACAGGACAACCTCGTGAACGAGAGCCATTCCTCATCTTCTGTCTCCTCCTGCTCCTGCAAGAGTTTCCTATTCCACCGAAACGGAACAGCCTGTGGCTTTATCAAGATTTATGAGCTAAATCATCATTGGAAATATAAGACACTTGTTGGGGCACAAGGGGAGATGGGAGGGGAGGGAGGGCCGGCAGAGAGAGAGAGAGAGAGAGAGAAATGGAGAAGATGAGGAAAAAGGAGAAAGAGAAGACAAGAGTGAGAGGAAAACAACAGAGAAAGAAAAGAAGAGAGAAAGACAAACAGAGGGAGATAGGAGGATTTTAGTAAGAACAGATGTCTAGACTTGATCCAAAAAAACAAAACAAACACACATCATCGCAACTATCTTTTATGCTCCTGCTGTTATCCTCTCTAAATGTGCTGACATCCCATTTGAAAGCTGTTATCAAGTGAAACGCTCTAAAAACAAGCAGAAGTGCGGCAGAGATAAAGGGCTGAATAGACTGGAGGCAAATGGAAAATGAGGTGAATCTCAAAGTCCATCAGCTGTTACATTACACGACCCCTCCTGATGATGCACTTATTTTTCCCTCGGGAAAACAACAATAAGACATGAAAGACAGAGAGCTGAGACCAAAAAAGCACACAAATCACACCGGCGCTTTTCATGTTGCTGCGGGACCACGAGAGGAGCGAGGTCATAGGGTTCAGCAGCAGAGTGTTTCTTGCTTCGACAGCAGTGAGTGACTCCTGATAACTAAAGTCTCTATGATGTTATTCAATACAAAGCAAGAAAGTTCAGTTTACTTGTGTTCTGCAGTGTGTACTTTCTGTTACGCTTCTTTTTACCGTAAATCAGAGTAATTAGATAGTTTCAGGTTTAATTAAATCTCTAGTCATCACAGACAGAACCTAAAATAAGGAGTTGAAAACTCATTTATTTTAACTTATCGAATTAAATTGTATTGTATTTATAAGACAGCAAGTATTATATTTATGATTTTTCTTGTCTCAAATTAGTCAAGTCTTACATCTCTAATCTAAATCTCTTATCCACATCAACCACTCCCACACGTGCACCTCTATGGCCAGACTACATAGAACACCAACTTTGAGTAAGTTAACAGAAGTCAAAATGCTAATACGGACCAACTCATTCAAAACGTAAGAAATTGTCTAACTTGAAACTTCATCGGGTAGTGTCGATGTGTCTGTGTGGTAACCCCTAAATTTGCAAAACTCACAAGATTTGTAAAACGGTTCTTGTGAGTTTTGCACCAAATGTACTTGGTTAGCCTTCTAACACAAAACTCAGTTCAAGTTTTGCAAATCTAGGATGACCATCTAGGGACGACCATTTCATTAAAGTTAGTTGCCTAAAAGTGTTTTTTTTATTTCTTTTTCAGTGCACCAGTCAGTGATGTCACAGTGCAACAGACTTAAAGCCTTCCATCAGAGGCCACTGAAACTCTTGCTTCGATCGAATATTCTCACTCAACAAATAATATATGTACTTTACCAAAATGTAACTATTCCTTTCAAGGTATTATTTACAACAAAGATATACATTATACATTAAAGCTAAACAAACCTTTGTCTGTTTTCTGATCGCCTCATTTTAACCTTTAATTCTAAACCACCTGTTCTGTAAAGATCTGCTCAATATTTAATGGGAAAAAAACAGCTTTACTCAAAATTCAAACTGTGAAGTGCTTGATAAATTCCAGCCTCATTATTTTGCAGCTTGTGCCACATTTAATGCGCTTAGCGTCTGTCCGCTGAACAATACGACTCTCTGAAACGACTGCTGAGCCATGTGTTTCTGCAAATTGAATCAAGTGTGTCTGCAACTGCCTGATTTTGTTTTGATTGACTAATGAATTGATGTGAGTGACGCAAACTAAACTACATCAGCTTCATTTGCCCTTTCTGAGATTTTAATGATAACTGCTTGAATATTTCCTTTTGCAAACGGGGAGGTTGGATGTTAGAGGCGGCGTAGGAGCAGTGGTGAGAAGGAATCAGAGAGAGGAACATAATGAGAGGAGAGGTGGAGGGTAGAAACCGAAATGCTGGGAGAAAAGATGGAAATACATTGTTTGCTAATAGGTTATAATAAACACAGTGATGACAGAAAGACAAAGAAAGGAGGGAGCGACAGAGAGAAAACAATCAATCGAATAAAGGACAAATAGCAAGAGAGCAATTACAAGCACAACAAAAAATAATGCTGAACTCAAACCAGGTGCAGACAATGCAATCAGGCATCAGGAGCCAAGAACAGAAAACACTGGGGAGCCCGATGCCGAGAGAGCGATGGAACAAGCAGCAGAAGAGAGCCAGCGAACGAGGGATGGGCTTTTGATGGAGTCTCATCTGGAGTGTTTATGACGAGGCAGCGCCAGCAACGTAATGAGTTGACTGATCAATCTTTCCTCCTTGCCCCGCTGGATCAATACCGCTGTTTTGACATCCTACATTAAGCTCTAACTAATTGCCAGATTGCTAAATGCTTTTAAGAAGGAAGAAAAAAAAAAAACATATCCAGGGCAATCAATAATGCAATCACACCAGTGACTCTCCTGTACTGCCAAGGGAGGACGGATGTGCTGGTGTGTGTGTGTGTGTGTGTGTGTGTGTGTGTCAGTGCGTGTGTGTGTGTTTGTGTTTGTTTGTTTGTACGGATGCATGTGTGAGTGCGGTGAGTGTTAAGGGCCAAACTGTTACCTGGTTCATGAATTGTAGGACTTGTGGATGCATCTTATTTGTGTGTGAGTGGTGTTGGGGCAGCTGGGAGTTGTGGTCAGGGGAGGAGAGCAGAGAAGAGCAGCGGTGTATTTGGGGTTTTGCACCTCGGCGGCCACAGTGGGATAGTTAGTAGACTTGGCTCACAGCTGCGTGGCTAAACCACCAAGACTTTAAGACGGCGCTCACTGACAGGGAAAATAATATGGTCAACCTGGCTCTTACACCTGTAGTTCTGGTCATTACTGAGATCCGGGAAACGATGCAGCATTACTACAAAGAAGGGGTCAGAAAACACAGTCAGATGATCAGACAGGTTGTAAACAAGCCAACAACCGTGCCTGATTATCTAAACAACTTTATTTGGAGGTAAACCCAAAATCAAGATCACCCGATAATAATCCCTAACTGAACCAGTCGATGTTGAACCTGGAGTTTTACTGTAACTCCTATGGCCACCTGATTTTTGGCATTTGCCTAAACAACTGATGCATTAATTTTTCTTGGTCTCAACAAAACAATCTCTGAAGCTCTTAAAAGCTACCGAACAAGCTTCAGTACCTCCGCAGCTTAGCTAACCCGCATGCTAACCTAGACTTGGACTCTTTTGTGATGCTGCCTTGCTGAATACATTGTTTTTATTACCAAAAATATCACTACAAAGATAAGGAACAAGCAGAATTCTTTTACAAGTCTGTAATATCTGATGATTTTACAGAACAATAGGTGAATAAGCGCACAAGCTCCCACAAGGTCTCTCTGTGTTTTTACATGCCTGTGTGTGTGTGTGTGTGTGTGTGTGTGCTTAAGGGCTGACATGTTTTTGTTCAGGGCTAACGGGGTCAGGGACTCGCCACATGTCAACATCGGACAACACCTTCCTCTTCTTCTCCACCTTTACAAAACAGTGGGGGATAAAAACCCTTTTTCATGAATGTTTTAGGCAAGCGGTGCTTCTCAGGGCTGCAGAGCCTCTCCTGTACTGTGGGTTCATGCATTTTTAACAAGGAGAAACAAACCGGACAAAATGCCACGAATCTAAAGTGCAGGGCTAACCTGGGTTCTTACCATTTTCACAACTCACACAATCCCTTTCACACAGCCCGACTCTGGAGCCAGTGATGAACCGTGAGAAGAATTGAAATGGAGGCCTAAAAGACAAGCACGGAGGACGAAAAAGACAAAGGAAGGATGCATGCGCACAACTATGGAGTCAGTTCAGTGACAGTCATTGCTAAACACATCAGAATGTAAAAAATATCAAGTTCAAGTTTTGTTTTCAAAGCCAAATGTTCTTTTTGATGCCAACTGGCACTGATCTGGCTCCATACACAACGTCCTAAATTCAGTGTCAACACATAAAAGAATAATCAAAACAGCAGAGCGTATTGATCTGGTCAAATTACACTGAAACAACCAGTGTGTGTAATGATTTCCGTGAACTCCCTAATGAAGCAAATCTGTGTGCACAGATACTGACGCCCGCAGATGTGTTTAGAGCTGAAATCATTAATCGATTGCTTGATTAGCCAACTGAAATTATATGACATTATATAAGTATCTTGACATATTTTAAGCAAAAAGTCCAAGTTTCATTTAATATTAAACTGAATATTTTTAGGTTTTGGCCTCTTGGTCAGACAAAAACAACACAGTTGAAGATGTCATCTTGGACTCGTGATAGACATAATGTATTTATTATTTATTATTATGTGACATAAAACCTTCCCCAATTACTGAACGCTACCACAAAACAAAAACAAAAACAGCAATGGAAACAATATGTACCTTTGCACCTGATTTATTATTAAGGATTTTGGTCACAGAGACCTTTGTCAGAGATAATCAGACTTTTCTCTGACTTTTTTTCATTTCATAGACCGAACAATTTGACCAAAACATTAATGATAAGTCGAGAAAATAAAGTTGCAGCCCTAGATGATTTGATGAATTTTCAACTCATTATTTTGTAACGCCCTGAGCTATTATTTCCTGCTGCTACACTCAGGCTTATTATATTCTTCTGATTGAGAACAAATCACACATTTTCCTCTTGCTCAGGGAAAAATGGGATACATTCATAAACTGCAGCCGCTCCACTGAAAAGGGGAAAAGTGACTTGCACACGGGAACATCAACAGTAGATGCTGAACTAAAAATGGGAATTTCAGTTAATGTTTCGGTCTTTCAGTGTCCATTTGCTCATTACCATTCAGCTCTTATTATCCACACCTCATCTTGTCACTGCTTCACTTTCCTGCTTTTCTTTCTTTCCTTTCCCATTACGTTGTCTCCTTTTGTCCCCTTTCTCCTTCTCCTCTGGCTCCACCCCTGTCCCTGACGGTTCATCTTCTGCTCTCTTTCCATATCTCTGCTATTAAAACAACTAAATTATTAAACCTATAGTGATAATCAATCAATAACACTCTTTCTTAGAAGGATAGACCGCCTAATAATTGATTAATCCTGTGGGGAGCTCTGCCCCAAGTGAGCATGTGAGCCTGTGTGTGTTTTTGTGCGCATGAGTGCACATGTGTACACCCCCTTGGAAGGGCCCATCCATTTGCATTTCTGTGCACCTGCATGTGCTTATTGTTCCCTTTGATTGAGGCGAGTGTTATTGAGGTAGACTGGCTCTGATGAGGGTCATGGAGGACTAATTAAACTCTTAACTCTCATTTCTAGAGAAGCAGGAAAAGAGTCATCAATGGATGTAATTAGAATGACTAAGCCACAGGTGCAAAAGGGTAAACAAACACATAGCATGCTACGTCATGCGACTTTAGTAGGATTTTACTCATTCATGGAGATGATTTGCTGATTCGTATAGCTTTAAATCTTTAAACTTTAATTCCACAAATGCAGTAGAGTATGAAGGAATCTTTGCAGGGTTACGTGTCTTTCTGGATATTCCTGCTCTCGCCCTCTGACTCTCCATCTAAACATGTTTTTCTCTCTCCTTACATTTCTCAACCTCTACAGCGAGCCTAGGCTCATCTAACCTGCAGAAACAGAGAAGCAAAACAAAACAAAGTAGTTGCTTCCTTTTACTGTTCCTGTTCTTTGAATGATGGAGGTCCTGAACTCCAGAAAAGGTAGTAAGTAAGAGAAAGACATTTGTAATATTAGCACAGTAGGTGTAGTTAAATGTGTTACAACTTGTTTCTGAGGTGGCCCAGCAAATGTGTTAATGCATGTTTAGAGTAATAGTTTGCTTTGTTTCAGGGAGAGAGATTGACATCAATCTAATGTTAGTGCATCAATATGGAGCTGCAGCTAAAAGGTGATTTGCCAAGTTCAGCACATCTTTAATTCATATGAATTTTGACTGTTTAATGTATACACAAGGATACATGTAGTTACATAATTTAACTATTTTATGAGTTTGTGTGTGCCCTGCAGTTCTGTGCAAAGTGTCTCAGGCTTGCCAAGAAATAGTTACAGTAGTTTTTTTGTTGACCATAAATTCCCATAAAACCACAACCTGTGCTGTTTACATTTGTATTTCTGTACAGATTAGACAACAGGAGATTATGTGTTAATTAATAAGCTTTACAGGTGCTGGTAGGGATATTTTTTTAACTTTGGAGAGAATCAGGCTGAATGTTTTGCTATGCTTTCAGTCTTTGTGCTAAGCTAAGCTAATCACCTCATATCTCCAGCTCTATACTTAACGCAGAGACATGAAATCTCATCTCAGGCCACTCAAAAGAGCAAATAACCATTTTTTGTTTCCTTTCTTAATTTGGCGAATTAACAATAAATCAACAATAAAAAAAAAAGTTTTTTTTTCTTATGTGACCAAAATATGAGCACTCTGCCTTGTGAATGAAGTCGATAAACTGTGCTCCAGCTTTGCATGTGTTATTGTCAGGTTCACGTATTGTATTTTGTGTTCAGTGGAGCTTGTTGTATTGTACACAAGCTCTGATGTATTGAGGCTCCTGCGAGTCTTTGCCCTTAACATACCAAAGTGCTTTGAAGCTCTTTTAGTCAGGAATTCAGCCCTCATCTCATCTCTGCCTTCTGCATCGATAACAACTCTCCTGGGAATTGCGGCAGTCGAGTACCGGCTCAATCCTTAAATTACCTCCTAAATCTTGAAGGAGGGTCACAACAGCTACTTCTTTGCTGATGGGATTGGAAGCTACCTATTACCTTGACAGTCACTCTGTCAGCCTTCGTGGGTCACACAGGAGGTCACATATTTTAGACTTTTGGGGGATTAGAAATGTTTTGATTGACAGCTAGGGGAAGAAGACACTGCATTAGCAGAAATGATGTCATCCAGCCCTATTGTTTTAAGAAAAAGACTGAAGGAAACCATAATTCACTCCGTGTCTACAGCCACGTTAGATCTGAAAAAAGTACGTGTTCAGACTTTGAAAAAGTGTTTTTGATTGATTGGTCGGGTCAGGGATGCTTGGGTCTTAAACAAGCCTGTCTGTCACCTGTCACACACCTGAATTCCCAACAGTCTCTTTGTTGCTGCTCAACTATCGTCTGTTTAAGATTCATATGTCATCCATCTCTCCTTTGACAATTACTTTTTCTTAATTAAAGAAAGAAATCCCTGCACACACAGATGAAGAAAGCTGTAAAAACTGGCCTTAAATAATAATTTTTGTTTACACTTTTACATTAACAGTTTAGATGCATACATACAGAAAGAATAATGGCCCTAAAACCACATCGCACTGCAACACATATGAAGGATAACAATATAACCAAATACAGACTTTTACTAAAGTTTACTACCTGTTTATAGTTGGAAAATTAGCTGATGATTTGAGAGTATTTCACTTTTAACATCCTAAATACATGATTCAGATATTATTACAGCTACCTGCCGTACACTTAATATGTTAATATGGTGCACAGGCTAACTTAGCACTGCTCTTTAACTGAGGTGGGGTAGTTAACAGACATATATTTGCAGAAATCACCACTTAGTCTTCATCCTTGAAATGTTTTCTCTTGTAAAATTGAAAAATACAGTTTAAAAACCCTTCAAGTAAAGCATAAATCTTAACTTTGGGTCACTTGACAAAGTTTGCTTTTGAGTGTTGAGGCAGCCACTTCAGCTGTGGGTCTCACCAGCCTTGAAATGTCAGGCCTCAGTGGGCAGTGATGAGCACAAGAAGACGCCGCACTAGAAGACTTACTTGGACAAGCGACACAAAGGTCAGATTTATGCTTTATCAGAGGTGTATTCAAACTGTTTTACTAGAGAAAAGACTTCAAGATTTCAAGTTTTGGAAAATTTACACCTGGTTAAATTCCCCACCTCGACTATATGGGATGAGATCGCTGCCACGATTCAAAACCAAAAAATAAGTTTTGAATGTCTGAAAAAGGTTTTGCAAGGTTGAATTTTTTTTTTTAATGTCTGAAAACATTTTGCAAGGTTGAAAATAAGTTAACAACACCCACGTTTCAGAGATTCACCCCCACAGCTGCGAGTCTGCGAGTCATGTGATTCCTGGCAGTGTTTTCACGCAGCTCAGGTTTGAAAATCTGCAACTCTGTCTTCGAAACTCCGAAAAAAGAAAAGAAAAAAAAGGAGGCGGGAGCATGTTGCTCTTAACCTATTGTTAGGGTTAGGTTCCTCTCTGTCAACGTACGGTCCAATCACATGTCGTATTTGCCAGGTTGGTGGGATTGATTGACTGACTGACTGCTCCGCCAATGACTCACGCGATTTAGGATGCGCCGTTCTCTGTGCTGTAGTATCTGTGCCAATACGACATGTGATTGGACCGTACGTTGGCAGAGAGCAACAATAGGTTAAGAGCAACATGCTCCCGCCTCCTTTTTTCGGAGTTGCTGAGAGTAAGAAAACTTTTTTCAGACATTCAAAACTTATTTTTGACCTTGCAAAACTTTTTTTGCCGGTTTTGAATCGTGGCAGCGATCTCATCCCACATGACTAAAGAGCAGCGCACAGCTGCTTCCCTGAGTCCTGAATGGGGCAAAAGCTCATACAACCTGTGTCACACTATGTCAGAGGTAACTTCAAGAGCCATAACTAAAACACCAGAAACCTTGTTTCGTAACTTAGTTCTGTTTTGTTCTGTGAGCATTTTGTATTTGTTTGTGTCATCTGACTCTGCAGCGTATTTCTGCAGTGTTTGGTTGTGTTTTCTATATTTACAGTGCCTTTTTCTCATGCTTCATGTTTTGTTTGGTCGATTGGTGAAGATGTTTTCTTAATTTGCTTGTCTTCTGTGTTTTTCTTTAGTTGAAGTGTATTGATCTCTCAGGGCCACCGTGGTACACTCATATCTATAGCCCACGTACTTTAACTTCCATATTAATTACACTCCTGAGACAGTTTGTGTGCCAGTCTGTCTGCGTGCGTGTGTCTCTCTGGATCTATAATCACCACTCTCTGTCCGATTTGCGTTGTTCATTAGTGCCTTGTGTCACGACCGGCTCAAGAAATCATGACAAAACAACGTATCATGAGGAAAAGAGAGCAACGGCTCCAGCATTTATTTTTCCCCATGCACCACGTCAACTCAAAAGTAAGTATTAAC
>JAVQJL010054268.1:0-31307 GCA_036024295.1 Nannoperca obscura | reverse complement strand
GCACTAGAGGAAAAGTCAGGGGATCACCATCAAATCATTAATCTAATCAGTTGATCTTTTAGAGACCAAGATGTCTTCACAAAATATCATGGCAATGCAACCAGTAGTTTTATGATATATTAACTAGTGGATTAATAAATAGTCAAAATCAACAAACGAACCTTGTTAACAGGGTTTATGGGCGTGCGACCGGAGCCAGTATGAAGCCTTTGGCGCTCTTCGAATCGTGCTGGGGACCTCTCCCTACGAACGTCCATCATCCGACCAGGAGAGCGGTCCATCCGAGGGTCCGCCATGGCTCTGCCCGGGGAGCGCTCTAACCGGGGGTCCGCCATGGCCCTGCCCGGAGACCCCACCATCCGACTCTCCAGCATCCTGCCAGGAGACTTCTCTCTCTCCAGCGGGCGGCTGGGGGACTTGTCCCGTCGAAACTCTGTGCGAGCCTCTCGGAAGCGGTGAGGCGTGCCCGGATCTCCGTGAACAAGGGGATTCGCCGCCAGCCTTTTAGAGATGTGCTCATTGTAGGACGGAGGTCCGCGCTTGTTGGGGCTGATGGGAGGAACCGAGGCATAAAGACGGGCAGAGGGCATTGGTCAAAGGAAAAGGGATTTCGTGTCTCGGGTCATGGGCTTGGCTTGGCACTGTCAGGTCAGTCAACAGATGTGGTTACGATGATGGACTCACAATCAAGCTCCTCTGATAAGCCGAAGTGAATTGCTATTCATAATTAGAGGAGACTGAACCCATAAAGCCGATTTGGTTTTCTAAATGAGAAGAAGAGGCTGACGACAAAACAACAGAACAACAAAACAAGAGCAAAGCTTTGACTGGCCTGCGAAGCCAGTTTTCACAAATCAGCCCTGCGAGTAACATAGGCTCAGTTGTTAGTGAGCTTTAAATTATAATAGACTAGTCTCAGGGCATAAAAGGAGGAAGTCTTTATTCAACATTTTTCTTTCTACATTTGACAGGAGGCATTTAAAAAAAAAAAAAAGTTATTTTAATTTCAAGAGACATCTCTCAGGATTTGTTACAGATAAAAAATGAACTCCTCCTGTAAAGAGCAAAATGAAGATGTTACTCTTTGGTTTTAAAATCAAATCAAACAAAGGCCATAATTTAACCATCACCACTTGTGGATGCCAACCTGTGCCCAGCAGTGCCAGCTAGTCCTTCAACAACACCAGTGTACATGAGATAAAGGAGTGCGGTGAGCATGGAACTCCTCCTACTCTTTAGTCTCTGCATAATAGGGAAGACCAAACCTCATCAAAATAATAAATGAATGAATAAGTCAGGAGCTCAAGTAAACTGAGAAATGAATAATTAAACAAGCATAACATTGCACACATTGTTCTCATCTTTTACTTTCCATCTGCATGATATAATATTCCCTCAGCAGAATTCATTTCCAATCAGAAAGATTTTCCTCTAAGTGGTTATCTGTTTTATTTCCCTTCAACAGACCAATGAAGGAACGGCAAAATGTATTAATCAATATGTAAATAATGCAGGTTTCAATCAAACCTTCATGGGATATCCCAAATTCCTGATTGGCCATAAAGACACAGTGAATACAGAGTTCTAGATTGGGGGTTATCATTTATTTGTGCAATCTCTTCACTTATTCATTAATTTGATCATCTCAATGTCTTTGAGCATTAAATGTATTTATCTATTGCCACATTACACTGCTCCTCCATATACTTACATAAAATAAGAAATGGAAGTCAAAGATATCAAAAAAGTCAAAATACTTGGTTTTTTTTTTTTGAGAAATAAAAGGATCAACGCCCAGCCTCTGATTATGAGACCCAATGCCTAAAATTGTACCGCATATACTAAATTAAGAAATGTGTGTTTACTTTAAATGGCAGAGAACTCAGTAAGTGTGACTGACAGCAGGTTTAACAAATAGTGCTCGTCCTCACCTGCGTCCGGAACCGTTCCGCTGCAGGTCTCCGACCCCCTCTTGGCTCTGGACCAGGTTGCCCTTGCAGCAAATGACCCGCAGCTTGTTCTGGTAGGAAGAGGCCAGGTAGATGGCCCCAGAGGAGATGGCTGGGCCCAGGTAGCGTGGGTTTGGGATATCCAGGTGTGCATATGAGTGGGGCCTGCAAAGAGGGGAGAACATTAGATATTGCATCCTTTAAAAACTGCTGTGACTGAAATAGGTGATTCTTGTGGATGCGTTTAATGAGCCCTGGCAGTAATGGGAAATTACCAATTCAATCTTATCACTAGACATTAAGTCATCTAAATCTAAAGTCAAAGATATGAAGTAAAGATCCATAAAATTATGTTTACTGTGTTAGTGTAAACCCTAACTGATGCGCCGATACTGACAAAGGAGCAGAAGGCAATCTTACCCCAGAGCAGCGTGTCCCAGAATTTCAATAACGTCCAGAGAGTTGAAGTAGGTCACAAACAGGTAGGGTTCTCTATAGGCTGAGATACCAGAAATACACTTATATCATAAATCATATATTGACTATTAAAAAGAAAAAAAAAGAAGACATTTTAAAGGTGAAATGGAAGAAATTCGAATTTACACTGACCAAATGAGAGAGGCAGACGGCTCCATTTGATATCATCACTTCTGCTCCTGCGGCCGTATGCGTCCACAAACACACCAAACTCTGCAAGCAAAATGTCAAGTGTCACACAAAACTGCCCATTTCTACATGTTAACAGTGATTCCTATGACGAACCACAGCAGAGCTGTCAGAAAGAAATGGAATGGTACATGTGCCGACATGTTCAGCTGCACATACACTGTGTGCAGATACACATATATACTGCACTGTGCATGGGCACCCACAAAGACAGAAAAAATATGTCTAACCATGGAAACAGAGCAGGTATTCGTCTTTCTGTGGCGCCGTGGTGACCTGGATGATGGAGATGGGGAAGCTGTGGGAGGACGCGGCGAAGACGGCTGAAGCTAGCGTCACGTCGTTTTTATCCAGGAACTCTGTAGAAAGAAATCATATGAGCGTCAGCTCGCTCAGGTGTGAATGTTGAAACCTCACGCCATAAAATCACAATTGTTAAGACTTGATTAGAACATCATCTGGTTGACAGATAATATTATTTTAGAATGTAATAGCAATACAGGATTTCTGTGCTGATGCGTAGCCTGAATAAATCACAATGGTAAGTGACCTACCTTCCAGCACATACTGCTTCATCTCAATCTCATAGAACTTGTTGGTGCCGATAATGATACTGTAGCCAGTGAAGTGGATGCAGCTGCAGGGCTCTGATGTCTCAATCTCCTGCAAACACAAACAAAAGTTCAACCCTTCTTCAAACTCATTACTCCCCAAAGCAAAGCGAGCATCTGCTTCGCTGAAAAACACTGCATGTCCTTCATTGATGTCATCATTTATCTATCCATCGTTAAGGCCCACTCACCTTTCTGATGCAGAACTTGTTCAGGCTTTCATTATGTCGCAGAATTGTAATCTTATTGGGCATAGCAGCACAGATACAGGTCCCATTATCAATCTGTGAAGAAAGAACACCGCAATCAGGATGGCAGTAATCAGACAGCACACCTGATCGCATGCTATTGGTGTGATTCAGCTCATTAACTCTGACTAAATAATAGTCTAATTAGAGGGATTTTTGCTCTATATAAGTAACAGCAACCTAACACACCTTTCCAGAGGAGAAGAGGTGGCATCCCTTGACTGTCTCAAAGATGAAGGGGTTCAGGTCAGGCTGAGCCGGGAGATGGGACTGAGATAAAGACTGTTTCACCTTCTTGATCTCCACCAGACACAGAGCCCTGTCCTCTCCTGCAAGACACAACAAAACAAACCACATATGATCAGAAACTCATACACGTGCTAATTACCAGATGAAGGGCTCTTAAAGTCTAAACCACAATATGGTCCAATATGTTGCTGTACATTTACATGTGAAGTTTATCTGATTTATTAGGACAGCAGAAAAAGCTTTATTTACCCAACACAGTTTATTACAAAGAAACACAATGTAGATGCAGAGTTAAATAAATATAAAATTAATGATATGGCCATACAACAAAAGCCATACCGAGTTATTAGTCTTAACTATCCTAGCTTGCATGGACGTAAGGAACTATAATTGCTGACTTATATCTGAGTATAAGGTCTTCTATTTAACACCATGTACTGACCAGTGATCATCAGCAGCTTATCGAGCTCCTTCAGGATCTGGATCTGGAAGACGGAGGCCAGCCCGGGGATGTGGGTCAAAGAGTTCTTTATGACGTTTAGAGCATACAAACCCTCCTCAGAGCCGACCAGCACGATCTAAGGGAAAGGATAAGGTACATCATAAGAGCTCAACACGTGGAACAATCAGCCGAATGGTGTAGCAGTCAGAAAACCTGTTTGACTGAAAGGATACAGGTTTGAACGACTCTTCACACAACGCACTGAAGCCCTCCTCATTTTAAGTCACTCTTGAGGAGAGTGTCAACTAAAACCTGGCAAAAACATTCATGATGTTTCTGTTGATCATACAGGAGTTTGTCCATGTACCTGGTCAGTGAGAGGCAGAGTGCAGTTGATGTCCAAACGGTCATCACCCTCCAGCTTCAGCAGAGAATTGCCCAGAAGTTTCTATAAAGACAAAAAGCAGAAAGAGAGAGAGGTGGAGCAGAGGGAGGGGGCAGGTTAGGCAGATCTTCTACAAATCAGTTGTTTTTGAGCAAGAAAAGGTGATCCAGCAAGGATGACAGCCATTACCAACTCAAACGCAGAGATTTCTGTTATCTGAATCAGTGAATCCAGCCTTCACTATTAATAAATTTAATTCACATGTAACATGTCTGCACCAGTTAACACAATCTGGTCAGTATGTTTAAAGCTGTGTAACCATAGAAACAACCACAACAACAGTCGTGGAAAGTAGTTAAAATTCATAAAAACTATGGCTGAACACTTATCAAAGCTTTATGGATGCTGTTCACCTCAGGCCAGTATGGATGACCATTTTATGCTAAACAGCAGATTATGACAAATGGCAAGTGCTGCAGAGTTAAACTGACCAATTGGGTTGAAAACGGTAGGATTACAAATGCATACACTATGTAGCCAAAAGTATGTAGACACCTACATCCACATGCTTTTGGTTTGGGGACGTTTTTCTTGGTTTTGGGCCCCTCGGTTCCAGTTAAGGAAAACAATGCTACAGCATACAATTATATTTTAGACAATAATGACATTCAAACATTGTGGCAACAGTTTGGAAAAGGCCTGTTGGATAATACTTATCCAGGCCATGACTTATTTTCACTGCTACCATCAGTTAAGTAATATCGCACTCCACTCTATTGAAAGACTCAGCCAATAAGACTCTTCAGCTGTCTGCAGGACACAGGGGGACACAGTTAGCTACCACCCACTGTGCTTTCTGTCTCTTTTTATGTACTTGCTAATACAGTAACACTATGGAGTGTGTGTAACTCTGTGTGATAGCAATAGTTTACTTTGTACATGTTGATCGGCACGCCGCCAGCTGACTTACGGTTTGGAGATAATGTAACGGTATTTCCAAGGGTCATTTATCACAGAAGGTAAGACTGATGGCAAACTGCAATATACACACAAACACCAACAGCAGAAGCCTGCAGACTGAAGCTAAGCTCAGGTTGCTTAAGGAGCGTGTACATGTGTCTGTCGTGTTTCAGTGTAGGGGGCTACAGCAGCGCATGGCTTTTGCAGAAGCATGCATGACATAGAGTGTGACACCAGGCCAGAGGTGCACAGCAGTGCCTATTCACATCCATGCACTATGTAAGTTTATGAGTGTATGGTATAATTGATGTCCTGTTTCTCAGTGACTCAGCCTGGGACTGTGTTGACCTGATCTGAATAACAATGCGTAGATGTGTACAGCTACTGCATGCTCAGTCGGTCGGTCGACTGAAGCCCAAGCGTACGTGCAGCTACTTACTGTACCTGAACCAGAGGGGATAGGTTCTTCTGTCTTTTAGAAACACCTGCCTATAATATGATCCACACAACCAAGTTGAATGGAGATACACACGCACAGTATAACCACATCAACAAAGATGATGACAACAACACACAAATAGGAGACGTGGAGAACATGCACAGGGAGAAAGAAGAGGGAGGGGGAGAAAAAGAAGTGAAGGCACTGGCTGACGTTTAATGGAGCCATTCAATATATTTTATCCAATTTTGACACCAAACAATACAGTCACCCTTGGATAAAGTTACATTTGAAATGTGAACATGTGAGTTTCCCATGTATAAAGGAGAGACGTGGCCTGTCTTTCTTATACCTCTGAGGAAAACTCAAAATTTGAAGCCAATCAGAAAAATAAACACACACAATACTTACAGCATCAGAATCCACTTTGTCTTTAGATCCACGGCTACCAGCCACCACAGACTCCAGCACAGCCACCCAGCGCTGCTTGTCAGGGAAGCTGGGAGCCATGAAGTAGAGGGACTGGCCTGGCCAGCAGGTGGTGTGGGGATGTGACTCTAGCTTTAGCACATACGGGATATCTGCGTACATACACACAGGAAGAAGGATAGGCTGGCTATCTTGCGAACTGCTTCATTTCACAGCTGAGCAGAACTGTCAACATTGTGTTGTACATTGAGATTAAAAGTATAGATGAGACGTGTGGATCCAATTGAACATTGGGGGAGAAGATAATACACTTAAAAATCCTATAATAGGCCGAGTGTAGCAGGATTAGCTGGTATTGATCCAGTACCTGACTTGGCAGTGTTGATGAGCTCAGAGGCTCCAACAGCTCCATGAACGGTCACTTCTCCATCAGGCAGACAGAGCTCAAACTCCTCCTCAACTTTTATACAGTCTAGAAGAAAAACACCACATGATTTTTATTGGATACTGCTGAATTGATCTACATGGTAACATATGATCACAAAGAGTCTCATTAAGGAATGGATCAGCGATGTTTTGCCAAGTTTTAAATATATTTCTGTCCATTACAAATGAAAATACAGCCATTCAAAAAGATAAAGTGCTGACCTTCTCTGGGCTCGGTATCATAGATGGATACTTTGGTTCCATCAAGCACCACATATTTTGTCTCCCAGCCCTGCTGACCACGCTTGCCATTTCTGTGTGAACAAAAGCACACTAGTGTCAAAGCTGAGAAAACCAAACATACGGTATGTGGTCAGTATGGCCATAAAGAGACTCAGGTCAGAGGTTACCTAGGCTGCTTCATCCACCCCTCCAAGCGAACATGTCCACTGGCCTCTTTGATTTGCAGTGCAGGAGAGTTTGCCTTTTCTCGGCACAGAACCTCGGAAAAGTGAGTGGCGTACTCGGCTGGCAGACCGCAGGTGGCCGGAAGACATGGGGAGCATTTAGGGTGACACAGGGTGTGGCACTCTATAATACAACAGAGAAAAGGGGGTTAAAAAAATGCTAATTTGGGTTTATTAAAGGCTCATGCTTGAAAGAGCAGAAGCACAGAGTGGTTGGGATTATCACAATAAAAATATACAAATAGCTATCATAGATTTTATTATTGTTATCACAATAACTGACGATGACAAGAGGAAGGCTGCTGTGATTTTTAACAGTACCATGTTTGCCTTTACACTATTTCTCTTCTCCAGGATTCACAACAGCAGGAATTTACATGACAGCCAAAACAAGACACATTTCACCATGTAAGGGACACTAGTGTGATTGCCACGCTACAAGAACTATTTCTAGTATTTTGATCAATACATTTGGCCTCTGAAATAATTTCACATGCAGTATTCCCAGCTACAGTGCAGGATGCAAACCTAGACAAGTGGCAGCCTGTCGTCCAAAATGTACAGTGTCCAGGCAGACGGCGCACTTGGCAGCCCTCATGTTGAGGCCCACAGTGAAACGATGAGGGATGTTGTGGTGCATTCTCTCTTTCACACGACGACCAAACTCTACAGTGCAAAAAGGGAAGAAGAAGTGGGCAGGGATGGGAGTTAATGAAAGAGAAATATGACACCATAATATTTTTTTACAAGCTTAAAAATCACTTCAGAAGTCAGCAATGAGTCCATGAGATTCCGTTTTTAAAAAAAAGCATGGGGCAATTTGTATAATGGATGAATTATTTCTAACTGCAGGAACTTGGCATATCAATGTTAAAGTATATTAATATCAGACCTGCAAACTCACAAGAGGTGCAAAAGTGACATGTTTTATGAGGCATCCTCCCCCATAAGATTTTTTGGGGGTGATTTTACTATGTGTTAGATGCGTTCTGGTGCACACTGAAAGACAACATTTACTAAAGGCAAAAAAATAACATTTATTGAAAGCACTTAGCTGACGTGCTAACAAGCTGGCAAGCTTTCCATTATAAATAGGTTGGGAAATATTTGATGAGGTAATGTTTAAAAAAAGTGACTTCAACTTGTTTTGGCAAGTTAACGTTGCTTTAGCAACTGGTTACATAACGTTAACGGCCAGGCCACACAGCCAACCTGAGTAGTGGGCCAGCTACCTCGCTGAACTACGTCTACATTGAGTTTGCCTTTAATAATGCCCTTCAATAATAGAATGTTTCATTTTTTTATTATACATTTCATTTGAGATTAGACAGAAAAAGGTAGGGAGGCTAGTGCTCAATTTTAAGAGTGTTAAAGTGTTTTTCCACGTGTGACATATTCTACAGATATCAGTAGTCAATATGACTATGCACAAATAATTATCCACGTCATCAATGATGATAAATTATTCGTAGTCTATAGTTTATGAACACAGGATGTTTCATTGGGATGAAGATTGCGACGTGACAACGCTTTCTGATACGTTTCTGTTCTCACTCCAGTCTGGCCCCCCTACTCCCCAAAAATAAAAATAATTCTGATCTACAGAATTCACGTCAATGACGTGATTCAAAATGGTGAATTGCGTCGAAAAGCGACTATTTTGCAGGTATGTCATATAGTCCGTCAGATTATGCATGCCAATGACCATGGGATGCTTTCAAATGTTTCTGGATGAAAAGCAAAATTTCCAACCATATGCTATCTAAATCATGATTCCTGGAACAATGCTTAAAAAAAGAGAGAAAGAAGAGTACACCACATCAAACTTGACCCTTAAGAAAAAGACATTTGGGAAAGTTACGAGCTTGACAACGGGATGATAAGACAGATGTACAGTATGAACACGTGTGTACAGGATAACATGCATGTAAGATGAGCTCATGCATGTGAAAAGAGGCATTGTGGTGACTGCTAACTTACTTTCAAAGGTGACTCTCCTCTTTTCTGTGAGGAGCAAGAGGAAAGAGACAGAAAGGAGAGAGCAGTCTAACAATAGCTATGTGGAAGCAAAGGAACACGGACAATAATGAGCCTGAATCACAAAGCAAGTTCCACTAAGTCAGGCTAATGTTATCTAAACATGTGTGTCTGATAAAACACACATCATGTTCTTTCTCAGGGTATTATAACTTCTGATGCTGTGGTGTAAAGATATTCAGTTGGTCTGGAAGAGGTGGAGTGTGAGGCTTTTAAACTTTGAATATGATATATGTAGCAGTTCAGCGGTTCCGTTTCCATGGTGATCAACCCCATAAGAAAGGTAATGTAGCTTTGTGACAGTGAAACCCGGATTAAAACCAACGTTACCTGGCTAATGCACTAGTCTTACTTTGTGAGACAGGCCCAAGCAGGATTACAATGTTAGCTGGATAAATGCACAATGAATAGAACCCCAAACCTTTACTTCAGTCCATGTCTCTGGTTTGGAGCGAGTTACAGGGTTAACATGTACTCAGCACATCTATCCAACTTTATTTAACATAATAATCCTGCTTTATGAGACAGGCCATAGAAAGAACACACACATACATAAACACACAGAACATAAACAAAATAAGTGAACAGAGAGTCTGTGCATTGACACTGGTAACATAAGGGTGAACACTCCTGTTGGGGAAACTGTGGAGCTTCAAAACAGGAAATCCTGGCTTCAAATTCAGTCTGATGGGCAGCATTGAGTTTACCTGTGTGTTTGTTTATTAGTCTGTGTGTGTCTGTGACACTAACCTTCAGGTGTGGCGGTCTCCTTGCAGCGGGTGGAGGGGTTGAGCAGGCTGCTGGGGTTGGGTTGATGTTCTGGGGATTTGACAATGGCTGACATGAGGATTTGGTGTCGAGCCTGGGCCGGCGTGGAAGGAGCCACATGTTCCTGGACTTTGAAATGGGCCGCTGCATCACCATAAACAAATACAACAACCTAATGTTAGATCAGAGATAGCTATTAAGCTGGAAATATCTGGCACCCATTACAAAAAAACAAAAACAAACAGACTGTAATGAATCTAATAGGACCTGGTAGGTGTAGGTAATGGAGCAAGATGTTGCCATGGCAACTCTGTTAAAAGATGGGCAACAGATAAGGGAGGAGGAACAACACAGGATTTCCTGAGCTGACTTAGGTTGTCATTTTTCATCTCAGATGGCAGACAACTTTATGGTGGTTCAAGTTTTGATGAAAAAACCTCTAACTATGTGTCAATAACAATTAAAAACTCAGTTTCACAGGCAGGGACTGTTTATTTGAAGATATGGGAGGGTCAGCTATCATTTAATTCCTTGCTGCCAAGGAAAGGCATAAAATATAAAGTCTGTCTCATATCTGGTATAGTAACTGTGCTGCCTAACACTAGAACCTACCCTCTTCTCTGAGGGACCGTAGCTCTATCCTCATCTTCTGCAGAGCCTCTTCCAGCTCTGCGCACCTTGAGCGCTCCTTCTCCAAAGCCAGCTTCATGTCACCGTACTGCATGGGGACTGCTGGCTGGGCCTGTGGAGCCAATGCCCCATTCGTTGTGGTGCCTACATCCTCCCGACGCCGCCCGAAAATACCCTGTTCAGAGAGGGGACTTGTTACTAATATTATGCAAGAACAATACAAAACATACACATTTTTTAGACTGAAGCTGTTTATTAATCTAATATGGATTCAAGTTGTCATCAAATGTTTTCGCAGACCTTCTTTTTCTTGGTGGGCTGATCCATTTTGGCCTGGAGAAAGTCAATGAGTTTAGTCTGCTGGGAGATGGTCCCCTCCATCTTCACCTTTTCATGAGAGTATACAGCCTGCAGGACATAAAACAGATCGTCAGAGAAGGAAATACCTTTGAAGACAACGTTAAAAGAACTCCCTTTGAGAACACATGAATTAGGATTCCTTTATCCTCTGGTTTCCCCTGAGATACCTTGTTACTTGCCAACATCAGTCGCACTATTTTAATCTCTAACTAGGACCCTCTTTCTCCCTAGAGACTGTTGTATATTTCATCAAATTGCAAAAGGTATTGCATTGAGCACCTGTATATTCTCCAGCTGGTACTCCAGATCGGTCCGCTCAGTCTTGAGCATGTCTGTCTGGTCCAGGGCGTCCTGCAGGCCTTGGGTCAGACGAAATATGTGGCTCTTCTGGAGGTCCATCTGCTGCTGCAGCTTCCCTTGCTGTCGGGACACCAGCACACAGATATTGAAATTAGATTTAAATATCTAATATAATTTTAGATTTTAAAAACACATTTCAGAATTTTAGCAAATGTAATCAACTCAAGTAAGAGGAGACGTGTCCTAAACAGGATAGCATATTTAAGCAACTGATTTAACAAAATGTTTCAAGTACGTTTCTTTGAACATTTGGTTTCATGTTTTTGAATGAGGGATTTATAGTTATAGACAAGTCAGTAACATGAATGTAGTTTAAATTCAAAGAATACAGGTGTGTGTTTATCTCACCTCTTCCATCAGCCTCTGTTTCAGTTCTCTCTCTGTCTCCAGTTTCTGCTGTAAACTGCGGGCGTTCATCTCCAGCATGGCATGCTTCTTCTCCAGATCGTTGAGCTGTGAGAACATGCAATTGTTCAGTCGCCACAAATAAACCTTGAATTCCACAAACACACTCAGAAATAAAACAAATATGTTGTTTTACTTAAAAAGGACTGAAGATGTTGTACTTGTGACTCACAGTATCAGACAGACTTTCAGCCTTCAGTCTCTGCTCCTTCAGGGCCTGCTGTAAGGCCAGTATCTCAGCCTTGTGCTCTTTGACTGCCAGTTCCACTGCCTGGCGAGACTCAGTGCTGCGCTGGTCTGCACGCAGTCTGTGAACAGCACAATATCAAGTCTTACAAAAGCAATACATTTTACTGTACTTATGGAATGACAGTGCAGCCACATGTAAGTCACCTGTTCTGTTTCTCATTGTCCAACAGTCTCTGCAGGTCTCTGGTGCGCCTCTCGGCTTGGCTTTTTTCGTCCTCCAGGGCACCTCTCCAAGCCTCCCACTGCCTCTCCTTCTCCAGCAACTCGTCATTTAGGGACTCCAGCTCCACCACCTGCTCCTCCAGCATGCTGCATGTTGTCTTCAGTGTCTCAATGTTCTGGGAGGATAAAAGAAAGAGCAGACTGCAGAGAACATCTTTCACAGCGTTTGGGTGAAACAATGTGATTTTTGTCTCTCCTGCATTTTCAGTAACGGCACAGTCTTAGAATTATCAGGCTTAAACGTTACATGATATAATGCGTGACATCTTTTGTCAGGAATGTGAGGACAAATAAGGTTACAAACACAACTGACACTCTGATGCCTAGCTGAAACACACTGAAAAAAATGTTAACTGTCAACAGTATCTTTAAATTTCCAATATATCTACCAATATGAGGTACTTATGTGTGTGTGTTACCTGTTTCTGGTTGTTGAGGTGCATCTCGCGGTCAGCTACCTCCCTCCTCAGCCTGTCCACCTCCTGGCTGAGCTGCAGCTGGTCCTCCCTCTCATCTGACGCTTCATCAAGCTGTTTGGACAGGTAGAAGTTCTGGCGGTTCAACTCAGCATTCTCCTGACTCAGCTGTGTAAGCTGCTCCTCCAGGTCAGTGATCACCTGATGCAACGCAAACAGGTAGAGGTTATTGAAGGAGGTGATTTGTTGAAGGTTTTGCATTAATGCTATCCATCTTCGTGTCAGTAATCCATTTTGGTACAGTAAATGTGCATGTGTAAATAATGTGTATGTACTATATCGACTCCAAGTTGGAAAATGCCATATAAAAGCAAGCAGTGCTTCCTTGTAAAGACTTGATTTAGTGGACTGCATTGCTACATTAGAATAAACTTTTAAGAGTTGAACATGAATGACCATATATTCAAAGGTTTTCAAAATGATTCTGCTGCTGCTGAAAGCAGACAAAGGGCTGTGGCAGCACTTACTGAGCAGCTGTCTCTCAAGGCATCAAACTTGCGCTGAATTTCATCTCTGTGATTCTGCGAGAATCAAGAAATACAACATCTGATTATCTGCTTCATAAAATGACAAAGAATAACGAATTTCTGACAGCATGAACACATCAACATGAACATTCCTTCAGACTGTGTGAATTATTGCCTACATCTAACTACATTTGGTTGAACGTTTCTGCACCTGTATTTCTGAGCAACTTGCACACATATGTGCTTGCATGCGTTTGTCATACCCTGAGGGCGGTGATCTCCTCCTCAGCCTCAGCGGTGGTGTCCTCCAGTTCAGTCTTTGCTTGCTGCAGCTGGCTCTCCAGGGCAAGGCGAGCAGCCTGCAGGCTGCTAATCTGGGACTCGCGCTCCTGCAGAGACAGGGTCAACTCTGACACCTGTCTCTTGATCTCCAGCTTCTCTTCTTCATGTTCTAGGCCCATCTACAAAGAAACAGGACTAGGGTGAATGCTGTGTACATATCGCAGTGGAAATCAGACCTGAAACAGATTGTATTTGCTTATAATTTTCATCATTTTTTGTAACCTGCTCAGAGTACCAGATGGTAGGCATTTTAGGACATTGGGGTGATTTAGAAACTGGAGAGAATCTAAAAACAGGTTAAAAACAACACAGAGACGTGCTTGAAACCAGTTAACCCACATTTGTCTGTTGTGCTAACATTTTCTTGTAGGGCTGATATTCATTTAAATCTTGCAGTTACTTACATATCGACTACCTTTGATTTCAGTACGTTACACCCTATTTTAATACTTTTTTAAAGCCATCATATGTTTTAGACCAATTTAAAACAACTAGAAAAAGTACCCAATTAATCTGATGTAATGCAAGCTGAATGGGCAGTATTTAAAAAATAGACAAAAAGAAGCATAATTAGAGGATGTCAGGGGACACAAGTCCATCTAGCAAATACTGAAATACAGCAGCACAGAGAAACCTAAAAGTGCATGGTGAAAAATAAGACCTCTGGTAATTGGATTTAAACTGTCAAACTTCTTAGGACTTAAAAATAAAATAATTGAAGACATTTTAAAAAGAACACATGTACACTCTATGCTGGTAAAGAGTCCTGAAAAACACAAGGGAGCACTTAGCTTCTACATAGGTTTTGGACTATTACAGAGATGGAACAGTAGATCTCATATGAAAGTATAGTGTTTGTTTGTGAGAGACGACTGTGTGTGTGGAAAGACCAGCAATTAGTGCCAATCTGTGTATCATGTCTCAGTGGGGAAGAGTGTGTGGAGATAGAGATATGACATCCAGTCAGCGGGATGTCCACTGGTAACACTCTGCAGACAGCACACCAGGGGGATGAGAGCTCTCGCGCGGGAGACTAGGGGGCATTGTAGTTCTCAAATATGTCACACCTTATGTTTATAGAATAGGTTTGCATTGGGTTGCTCCTGCACATATAGCTAATGGATTTTGCGAAGCATTTCTCAGAATGGCGAAGAAACATTATGTACTTTTAAAACTCCTAACTAGTTTAATGCATTATCAAATATCTACTGTATATTACGTGTCAAACATCTGAAATAGCCCCAAAAACCAACCACATATCTTCTTTAATTAAGTTTAATGTATCAGTGTTAGAGCTCACTGAAGTCAGACTGCGGAGCCAGAGCTGATATGGTTGAACATGCAACTACATTGTTCCAAAGATAACAAATGAAGGCTATTGGCTCCACAGGACCAGCAGATGCAGCTTGTGTATAGGCCTGATGGCAATTTGGTAGAGGTGCAATTACAGACCTACAGTATTTAATTAGCAGTTTATCTGATCTGAGCTCACTGACTGATCAGCTGCCTTAATCCCTTTTGTGGATGGTAATAATGTAAGGCTACACTGCGTGCCAGTTAAAGTGAATTACTTAATCTTGAGCTAACAGATTTTAAGCCTCGTCTCTGCTTCCTGTTGCCTCACCTCCCGCAGCCTACTCTCCAGCTCCAGTAGCCGGGTCCTCTTGGTCTGCTCCTGCTGACTCATCTTCTCCAGGTGCTCCTCTAGTTTGGCATTTTGGGCCTCTAGCTTGCCTGCTTGAGACTCCAAATAGAACTTTTGCTGCCGGAGCTCTGAGATCATCTCCTCTTGGGCTTTCCTGACAAAAACATACACAGAGATGTCTAAAAGTTAAAACAAGTCACCTGATGTACTGTAGCTAACTCATTCAATAAACAACACTGAAAAACGAATTCAAGCAACAACATTCACATTACACTAACACAAGAGAACCTGTAGTTACAGTTCGCATAGCTAACAATGAGCTAAAGTGCGCTATAAAGCTCTGTAAAGCAGAGGGGAGCTGCAAGTTCAGGTGATAATTCTCTGTAGGTTCATGAATGTGAGCGACCCCTTTTACATTGACAGATCAAATTATCATTTGATTTTGTTGTTATAAAATTAATAATTATAGCCTCTTTAACCTACGAGATCACACACAGGGAAAAACAGATCAGCCATGGTGCGCAAAAGACACTAGTGTACACTAATGAAGCAATTGGAGGCTCGAGGAGACAGAGTCAGTGTGGGTGGGGGCACTCATAAAAGCACAGTGTGGGCAGAAGGTCTAGTTAACTCACATATTCTTCTGGGTGTAGATGCTGCTGTTAGCGGCCAGCTTGTTAGCCTCTGACAGCTCAGCGATGCGCTGCTCCAGGTTCTTCATCTTGGAATCCATAGCATTAATGGTCTGCAGGAAGAGGGAGACACAACAACATGGCAGAAATCACATCCCGACAAACAGGCTCAAATGCAAGGATTTATCCCCTTTTGATTGATGGCCAAATCCTACTAAGAATCATGGTACACAGCAGCAACATTTCTTTTATAGGAAACAGATTTTTGTACTGCAGTGAAATCCTATTAGAGTCCATTAAGGTGTTGCTGCCTGAATCTTCTACTGTCAATGTCAGATGACTTCCTCTAAAAGCTTCTTAACTGCCTCAATTCTATCACATTAACCAGATTAGGATTTGAGTCAAGGCTTTATAGTGCAACATGAAGTATAGTGCAATTTAATCCAACTGTACATTCCAATACATTTGATCCACTATAACAAATTACTGTGAAAGAAACAAAAAAACATTGATGGAGTCTAGTTGTCAAGAAGAAAAAAAAGGTATCACATGTTCACAAATAACTTTAACTAGAATAATATAATGGAGGTAGAAACAAAAAGAAAATAAGACAATTACATACATTGCTGCCATTTCTAATGTTGCAAAAATGATTTGATAAAATGAACTATGGTATTAGAAAGTGATAATATGCAATACTTTAAATAACTTAGTTGGATTAAATCAAGCTTTATGCCCACCTCAGTAGAACATTCGCTAGCAAATGCTTGAGTCGCTATGATTTTTAAAAAGCCTTACTGCTTTCTGTTCACTGATAAGTTTGCAGTTCTCCCTCGACTCCGCCTCCTGCTGTGCTCTTTTGACCTCCAGGCTCTCCTTGTCAGCCAGGTCTACCTTCATCTGGGCCTCCAGAACCTTGATCAGACAGAACCAACAAATGTTAGGCATGCCAATGTTGATTTCACAACTTGACGTTTCGGTTTAAGCCTGTACTTTGCCACGTAATAAAGCAATCATTAAAAAATACAAAATAAAATAAAATACTGTCATGGTTGTAAATGTTCAGCCTGGTGTGTAATTGTAATAGAAGGCCTTTATTGGCATTACACACGGTACAATGAGATTTAAAGAGCAGCTCCTTACACATAATACAGATCTATATAATACAAAGTCTATGTAAAGAAACAATCAGTATGAATAAAGAAATCAGTATTGCACAGTTAGTTATATTGCACAAGTATGGGGTAGATATTAAACAAGAAAGTGCTGTCAGAACAATATTTAGTGTGGTGTCATTACAACATCAACGATTTAAAATGGCAGGACTGACTATATAAATGAACATTCTCATATATATAAAATTTAAAGTAGCCTGAGTCTGGCCCACCTTGATCTTGTCTTCAAAAAGCCTCTCCTTTTGAACCAGCTGGGTTTCCATCCTCTGGGCTGTCGACTGGGCATCCCGCAGGTTCTCCTCCAGTTCCTAAAGGGAGTAACATTACAAATATAACTGGATACATCTAACACGGTAACCATGAATCCAAAACATACTGCAAACTCCTCACATGTTAATAATGCTTTCTTTGTATATTACATACAAACACAAACTATCACTGCGATCCTTAGTTAACATAGGCTAAAACCCTGGATTTAGAAAAGACTGCACTTTCTACTGAAAAAGGGTGAAACCTATTCTTATAATTCTACTCTAATATCAAACACATTAAAATAAATCAAAACACTTGCATTGAAAAACTGGAAATCCACAAGTCGGCTGGAGCGCTGCCTGCTCATACTGACGCTGGTAAAGTTAGGTGTATGTTAAAATATATGTATGGAATTGACTAGCAGCCATGTGTGAGGGCTCAGCTAGCAAGGAGCTCTCCAAACAGAAGTGTGTGCAGTGAGTACAGTATGTGTGTTCTGAGATAACTGATGAGGATAGACTGGGACTTGATTAATGGGAAATGGGAGGGGTGGAGGTGGTGGGGGGTGAAATTAGGGGTTGAGTGGGTCAGAGTATTAGCAAGCCTTATCTGCAGCTCTCTCACCAGGATCTTTTCAGCCATCTGCTGGATCTGCTGGGATTTGGTCTGAATGTCATCTTTCAGCTTATTCTCCCGCCGCTCAACCATCTCCAGCCTCTTTACCTGGTTCTCCAGGGTCTTCCTGCCCTCCTGCTTACACAACAGAAAGAATAACATAAAGCTAACCATACAGAAAAGACTTACTTGCAGTATATAACAAAGAAACCAGCATTATTTAACAAATGTGCATGATTTAGTATTGTGGGTTCACTCCGGTACCTCTGTCTCTCTCAGGCGGCGTTTTAAAGTGTCACTTGAGTCGGTTTTGCCTCGCAGGCGCTCCAGGTCTCGTTCTAGCCGCTCTTTGGCCTGCCGAACATTCTGCAGCAGCTCAGTGGCCTCTGTGCTCGCTTTCACTGCCTGGGGAAGGTCGGGAGGTCAAAAGCTGTTAGTGGATCCCAAGACAAACCTCTTGATATGCTTGGGCAATTCCTGCCCACAGAGATACTGAAAAAGAAATGCTACCGTAGGGAATAAATGGAGAACAGCAGGCTGCAGAAAACTGTTAAATTCTGTATATGTGTATAAGCTATTTTGATGCTTTTCAGAAATTAAGGGAGACAAAGAATGAAAAGGATTTATTCACTTTGTTCACCTAAATCATTTTTGAATTAATGTTTTCTCATTACATAATGACATTAATTTACCTTGGACAGTTTGTCCTGGAGCTCCTGGATTTTCACCTGCTGCTCAGAATTGGTCTGAAAAAACAAAGCAGTAAACTCAGTAAAGGAACTTTAGGGTAACTACAGCTCCAAGCATGTAGATGAATCGATTTGTTACCTTCTCTAGTTTGGAGAGAAGCTCCTCTACGTCGGCTTTGCCCTGCTCTTTAGCCTGAAAGATAATTGCCATATAGTAGAGACTGATCAATAAAGAACAATGCACCCACTCTCTAGTGGTTAAAGTGGCAAAAAGGGCAAAGGCAGCAGCACTTTTCCCATAAATGTCCTCTAGTTCCTTCTAAAGAATCCCTGAGAGCTTCCAGGCCAAGAGGGAGATATAAACACTCCAGCAGCGTGCCCTGGGTCTGCTCTGGAGTCTCCTCCCATCCAAACCATGATCTTACCAGACCATTTCAACTGAGGTCGTTTCTGACCGCTCGCTCTTGAATGCAACTTAGTCCCACTTCATTTGTGTATACAATGACTTCTTTTTTGTATTGCTCTCAAATATCTAAACATTTTACTTGGACAATAAGTTAATTTTGAGTGTTGAGAATCTGTAAATCAGTGGCTGGAGGACATGAGACACAGAGAGATGTGTTCTCATTTTTGGGCTAAAAATGAATATTACATATTTCAGTTTCCCTTTGAGGCACCAACAGCAGTGTAGCATCACATGTAATGTCTTTTATAAAAAAGATTTGACATTTATGTCCATTACTTTTTTCTACTAGTGGACTGTAATTTTATATTCAATAATGCTCAATTGATGGCATCTGGCTTTATCAGACACTACAAAACAAACTAAAGAGGAAAGGACAGCATGGTACATATATAAGTGTTGTAAATTGTATGCTTGGCTCTGTTAATCTAATAAAAACAATCAGTAGAGTGAAAAACAGACTAAATCATTTGTACATCAGATTAGAGTAATGTTTGTAAATCCTGGTCCTTGGCACCTGGAGCCCTGGTAAGACAACCAGCGATGCAATGTTTCAGGTACAAAAAGGGCTGCCACTTGGTTTCATTTCACATGTGCATGACACGACCTATGAGCATCTCTGTTACAAACATACCTTCTGGATTCTCTGCTGATATTCCACAGCTTTCCTTTTGAGTTCCTCGCCTGTTTGCCTGGAGTCTCGAAGTTCAGCTTCGTAGAGGTCGCTGCGGCGTCGGGCAGCTGACAGGTCCTCCTCCAGCTGCCTAATGGTCACCTGCATCTCCTCCAGCTGTGCATGGTACTCCTGAGTCCATAGACAGCACACAGTGGTCATCAATATGGAACACAGGTCGTATTCATTCAACATGTGAGGTCAAGTTTCACCACCACTATGATCACTTTACAGCATATCCCTTATATAGCACTTTATGTCCCTTATATAACACACTGTTGTGTGTTGAACCGAACTGATTGCATTGTGACATTTTGAAACCTGGCTGTGATCACACTCATTCTGTACAAGCTGGAGGAAAGGTTTTGTTGCCACTAAAGGAAAACTGCTTAGATTGAATATATTTTTGGAAAATAAGGAAACAAGATTGTACAACTCTCCATATAATATGCCATGACATTTTCAAAAATATATTGTGCTACATTGTGTTACAATATGACTAAACTTGGCAGTGTTTCAACATATACCAACTTAAAAAGTTGGTTTATGCAGTGTGTTTTTCTTTAATACATTTACTGTTGTATTTATGCTTTTCCTGAAAAAAGAAATGTTAAAAAACAAACAAAAAAACCCATCAGGTTTTTATGTGTACATTTTGACAAGATACAACAGCAGCAGGGGTTTGTTTGGCACAGCCTGAACAGAGGAACTGTGCTCTTAGCACTGGCAACAATCGCTGCCAATGCTGTACAGACAAAGATATACTTCACAGATCTGCTGACACCGTTTCATTGTGCAGTGATCTATAGAAACTGCAGTGCACTGCAGCAACGGCCATTTATCACCAAAAGTGTAAAAATATAAGATATATCTATATATTTTGATCTCTCTCCCTCTCTCTATCCATCTATATACACATTTACACAGAGACACATATCAATGTGTGTGTATGCATGCCCATGCTAATTATATGGAGTGGTTAGATATTCAGTAACATAGTCGTCCGTCTGTTTGAAACGGAGAGGACAACCCACTGATGCATTTTGATAATATGATGATAATTTGATGATAGATATGATTTCCCATCATCTAAAATCCATCTTTTCTCAAGCACTCTCCACATTTCTTATGACATAAACATTTTAGTTAGCACTACAGACAAGTGGAAGGAAAAATAACAGCACAAGTCTATAAAAATAATGTGATGTTGGTAAACTCTTCACTCTTTGATTTGTCACATCCTGTGCACAAAGATTTTCAGCTGCAGTCAGGTACAGGGGTCAGTCAGGCTACTCGATTGGGTTTTGATCATGAGGGATGACTTGAAGTCTTGTCTATTACAACCCAGCTTTTATTCATACCAGTGAGTGTCTTTGTTGGTGAAAATATTTCCAAGATCAACTTTAATTGGTGACTGGCAAATCATAAATGTTGACTGTAAACACTGTAAAAACAGCGTGTCATTCCCCTGGGAGGCGGGTGGCCAATTCTCTTGAGTAATGATCCAAGTCTCCTGCACTTTTGTACCTTGCAGGGATGCCATCTGCGACATGACCTTTGTGAGTGTTGAGGACAAGGGAGTCCTCAGAGGGGAAGCCCTGCCTGTGTAGCAGAGACACACTGAGAGGAGTATAATCTCACTGCTTCTTCAGTTACTCCCTTATCAGCTATGATACTATAAAGGCGACACTGTGGAAAGTAGAAGAATCTCCTCACATAGAACGATGGCGTTGTGGATACAGTATGAAGTATTTTTTACCCCCTTTCACTACACATTGTTGAGTATAAATACCTTGAAGTGTTTCTAAAAAAAATCTCCTAAATGTACCACATCGTTATCACGATGAGAAGGAGGAGACAGAGGATTGTCTCAATGAGAAGATTTACATACTTGCTCTTTAATTTCCTGCAGCTTGTTGCTCTGTTCGCGGATGTCGTGCAGCAGCTGCATGGCCTTGTCATCCTCTCTAGAGACCTCCACACGTGCCTCCTCCAAGCTCCGCTTGAGGCTCTGCAAACACATATGTGCACACAAACTCAAGGCTGCTGTACGTTCAAATCAATAATGATTTTCACAGGGGCTGAGGACGGTGACACGCAAGTACACCAAAATGTGGAAAAAGCATTACTGTGTTTAAACATTTCTTTAAATTATGCACACACAGACACCGTTACTATGACTCACACTGCACTCAGTAATGTAGGTGGCGAGGTCTTGCTCCAGAATGCTTCTCTGAGTCTCGGACGCCTTAAGCTCCACATCCTTCTGGTGGAGCACTGACTCCAGGTCAGTCATTTTACGCTGGAACCTGGAGATCTCCTGTTCCATCTGAATCCACCAGAGAACACGACACAATTAGCAGTTTCATTGTAACTTTACTGAAAGTCAACAACTTTTAATGGCTCGTGTTACATTTGATGCCTTAAATGCTGCAGAAATACAAAAGGGGCTTAAAGTGGTAATTGAAATCAGCGAGAAGGGTCCATCAGCCATAGATTCTCATGATAGCCGAGATATTTGACCTATCACCCAACCCAAAATGCTTCAAGAAAACGTAGTTGTAATGCTGCACCCCCAACAAGATTAACTTGGCTCCTTACAGCAGCACCAGAAGCCTGCTTGATCCGTGTTAAGCCAGTCAGCAAGAATAAACACAGGACGTCTGGTAATAAAACCCATGATGGAGTCTTTTTTTTTTTTTGCTCAAAACTAAATTCTACAATATGGAAATACAATTTTACAGTTTCCAGTCAGCCATTAGTGGTCTTCCTCTAATCATCTCTGGCTTGTTTTATGGAGCTGCTCTTGCATTTAAAAATAAGAATGACTTGTTTGTCACAATGTCTAGTGATGAAATACTGGGGGGGGGGCTAATAGTGCACCCTCACCTTGTGACATTTGTCTTGAGTATCTTGTAATTCTCTGCTTTTAAGGTGCAGTTTCTTTTCCATGGAGTTGGTCTTAGCAGGAGAGTTGAGGCCTGCGGACACTGACCTGAGGACAACAACAACATATATAGATGTTCTTTAGTGCTATTTAAGCCAAACACAAATACTAGATGCCTCATATCTGTGCAGCACTTAAAACATGACAAACAACAAAATAAACATGTTGTATGTATTACCAGGGTGGTACTCAACTGATTTCTTTGCTGAATGTTTCACTATGCTAAGACTGGAGAGGTTATTACCAAATTCAAACACATTAAGATTATGTAAATCAATGCAATTTTTCTAAATCTATACATGTCTACTGTGTAAGAACGTAGAGAATATTCAAAATATCACAAGATCTCGAATCAATAACTTAAAGTCTCCTTTTGTGACATAGAGCCACATCACGTACCAGCAAGCCTCGACAGAATTATAGCTGTAATTAAGCTGGCTGAAATGCCGGCACAACACCCACACATCATAAATGAGCAACAGACACTGAGAGCATAAAAATAAGTATCAACTACAGTTTCCTTTTTTCAGAAGAGTACTTTGAATAATATCTAGTCATAACAATAAGGCCACTGACAACAATTAGGATAGCATTCAACAGAGCATTTTTGAAGGGAGGAAGCAGAGTATATTTTATTTATCGTGGTTCATTCAGAACGAAACAGACTACATGAGCAAAAAAGCTGTGTAGACCTGGGAATATTTGCTGTTTGCCTGACAAAATAATGTGACAGGAGAATTTGGGCTATGCTTTTGCTTGGGGTTGCTCTACACAGAGCTCTGCAGTGAGTCCGATACCACTCATTTTTCATTTCTTTCTTGTTTATGTAAGGTATGCATTGTGTATTTTGTTTCCAGTCTTTGAGAATAATTTTCACCCTTCTCTTGACCCGAGAAGAGGCAACTCGGAAATAGAAGTCTTCTAAATAAATGAATGGGTCTGTATGAATGAGTTACCAAATACCGCAGAGGGATCTTTAATAAAGTTGACTCAGGCTGAGTCACAGTGTTAAAAATAATCCCAAAAACAAGCACTTCTCTCTTCGCCTCTGCATCGAGAACATCCCCCTTCAAACACACACATACACACAGAATACAGTACGTATGTATGTGCTATTATATACTCACTCTCTTTATATAGAAAAAGAAAGTGAGTATATAGAAACACACATTTGACTCATATCACTAACAAAAACAGAAACACCCCAACCAGTGTTTTCAATCTAGATTAAACGAAGAGGCGTTCCAGCTAACTGAATCTGTTGCCAATTAAAAATTGATTTTAACATCAAAATTCATTAAGTTCTCCAGTGCCTAGTTGAACAGTTGCTTGCCTTTTTCATTCATTTATGACTTTCTTAAAACTGTAAAAGACAGTAAATTGTGAGTAGTTTGGAGAACAAGTGAGTATGACTGGAGGATAGACAGACTTCTTGATATGCATGCTTTCAATTGGAAATTAGACTAAATATCAATGCTGTTGGAAATGCTGTTCCAAACATCATGCAGGCAACTTAGAAAATAAATATTTTTATTTTATGAAATGCCAGGCCACTCTTTTCATAACAGAGGAATATGGTAGTCTCTGTACTGTGGAAGGAAAAGAAATGAGTAGCCAGTGCAGGCTGCATAATTAAAGAGAATCAAAGAGAGGTTGGGGATACGGGGAAAGTTTGCAAGTTAAAGGTGTTGCAGCGCTGATCAGATAAACAAAAAGAACAAAACATATAATATGTTTCACATGCTGGAGAAAATGCAAACAAACACACATAATCATACACACAAAACAAATCAGAAGACACACAAGTAGTGTTGCAAAGAGAGGGGTTTTTTTTTCAGGAAACCTTTTTTGTAGAAAGGAGAAAATGACTAACTGTAATTCGTAATATCAGTCTTGTACCAATACCAAACTAATAAAAATACATTAAAAAAACAAGGCTGAAGAAACCAATAACCAAATAAACCTCTCCATTCATACTGTACTTACATGCAAACAATATGGGGCAGTAGTCCACATGGAGGTGAGGGTACACTTAAACAAATAGTTTGCAAAGAATAGGAAAATGTTTTTGTTCAAGCTGGTTTTAGTCCAAAATTACAAATTGCTATCATGTCCTGTGGGTGGCGCTAGAGGAAAGCCTGTGGGTTGTGTGAATTAAAAAGGGTTTATCTGTTTATCACAACAATTTGGCCATTTAGATTTTCTTTTCTGGTGTCCAAATGGAGATTTTGGCCGGATGGTGGCACAAAATTAGGAAACAAAAATAGCATAAATCATCCTCCAAAGAAAAATTCTGATTCCTTCAAAAATCGGGCCATTAGTTGGTGAGATACCACGTCAAAGGGGAAATTCTAACCAGGTGATAGCACCAGAAGTCAGTTGGTCACCGTAATTATTAGGAATCCTTCTCTGGGGACTATGAATATCCATATCATGGTCATCTGGCAGTATCCATTCATGGCAATATGGTGAAATGACCGACCAGACAGAACGACCACAACACAAAAGCCAAAGATATACTCACAACTTGTAAAAAACATTGTGTACATTTTCCAAAACGCCACTTAAGTGTCCTATATTACCTCAAAAAGACAAGTTTATGATCCTACATTCAAGACACCTTGCAAAGATGATTTTACTACAGATAGCTTCTTATGAATTTGAGGCAAGCTGTTAACAGGATTTTGTTGTCCAGTTTTACTAATGAGGAGTCAGACAGACAAGTTCACACAGAAAGAAAAAAAAAAAGAAGAATAGCAGGGACCCCCAAAACACAAGATTAGCACTTCATTATGCCTGGCTCTGGGTTAATTCAGTTCTCTTTCCTTTTTAGCATTGTAATGAAGGTTGTGTACATGCATATGCATTGCACCCACTAACAGATTTGACACATTCTATAGCCTCCTCTTAATCAAATGCAGCAAAGAAAATGACTGGCTTCAGTTAAAAACCATGAGCAGATGACTGATGGTATAACAGCAAGGGACAGAGACATGAGAAGAGGGAGAAGAAAAGAGGAGGAGATGAGACGGGTAACGATGGGGGTGGGGACTGGGAAAGAAAAAAAAAAACACATCACGGTTGTAACCATAGAAATAGATTCTCTTCCCCAATCTGAGCTCTCATCCTTTTCCCTGTCTAATCTGCTAACCCTTTTCTTCCCTTTCTGTTGCTGCTGCTGTCATGATCCGCAGTATCCAAAACCATTAACCTGCTAGAGCACTGCCATGGGGGCTACAGAAATGAAACCCATCCTCTTGCATTATTATCAGAGGTTAAGAAGCCAAACACCATTAGGGATAATTACCGTCCCAAAACCCATGCTATAAAAGTCAGGAGCCCATTATGCTGCACAGTAACAGAGGAAGCACAATAACAGCAGCAAGGGTGGTAGTGTGTGTGTGTGTGTCTGGGGTTCCACCTCTCAGCAAACCTCATTGACACACTCAGCCGCATACTAATCAGCGCCGATGGCGAGATAACGCCAGCTCACATCTTGTGGTCCATTCAATTGATCTATCTATGCATCAGATCTGCTACGTGTGATCCCAAAGCACAAAATCTGGATTCAGAAGAAGAGAGCGCCAGAGAATGGGGAGATCCCTCCCCTCCCTCGTTCCTTGTCTGACACAGCATATGGCCAAACCCATCTTGGCCCCAACAGCCACAACACTAATGACAGGGACACAACACCAAATGCCCAGGGCACTATACCAGGTCACCTGAAACAAGGCTACCTGGAATTTGTTGCAGAGGTAATGAGGAGTCTAATGGCAGAACAGCAGCCAATGATAACATGGGGTCTTTAACCGACAAAGGTGTGTTAGAGAGGTGTATGCAGGAGGTCTTTGCATTGACTGCAGGAGAAAGAGAAATCGTCTGTGGAAAACAATGGCAATCAATGCCTAGTAAACAGGTAGAACTTACTCAGTTTTGGCCAATGTTGTCAACGCTCTGCTGAAGAACCAGCCTAGAAAGGGCAGATCCTGGCCCTGGAAGCCCGCTGGCAGAGCTCCTCGCTGGGCTGCTGAGGCTGGCCGGGGGGCTGCCTGCTCCGGCTCCTCAAAATTAGAGGTGTCATCTTCAGAGTGCAACGCAGGAACAAAAGGCGGGAGAACTGCAGAAGATACGATGAGAGGAGGTAGTAAGAGAGGGCAAGGAGGAAAGGAAGCAGCAACGAACAAAGTATTTTAAAAAAAAAATATATGAAAAAAAAAAAACACAACAAGGAGAAAGGGGAGAGAAAGGAAGGGAGGAGGAATGGAGCAGAGCGGTGGGAGCCTAGAGTGCGGTAAGTCGCGCGTTGATGCACATGCTGCCTCTCAGTCCCTCCCTCCCTCGTTCGCTCTCTCTCATATACACATGCTCTCTCGCTCTCCCTCACTGCAGCAGAGCAAGCTAATCAGCTGGCGCCAAAGCTG
This sequence comes from Nannoperca obscura, assembly GCA_036024295.1. Taxonomy (NCBI): domain Eukaryota; kingdom Metazoa; phylum Chordata; class Actinopteri; order Centrarchiformes; family Percichthyidae; genus Nannoperca; species Nannoperca obscura. The sequence goes on along the minus strand of JAVQJL010054268.1, from coordinate 4,208 downwards.
AAGCATAAAGCTCTATCTGTGTCCAATTATATGTATTTTACAAACACGTATGTATGAGATTATCTTTTTCCATGTTGTATTTGATATGTATTACTCAAAGACAATCAATGAATACAATTAACATTCAGAAAAAAGGAAAAGAAAAAAATCAATAAATCTTCTCTTTACACATACAGGCACAAAAAGGTCCTGCATTCCAAACACCATACTGGACCATAGAATGCCGATAATCATGACAATCACTAGATTAATTAATATTCCGCGCTGATAGGAATATAACTGCACAACAGCTCCAGCATAGCAATGTTTGATAATCGCTTCAGAATCACAAAGAGGAGGGTTTATTCATCTGGAGACACGAGGTATTCTGCACAGCAAAATAAACACTTTAAACAGCTACAGTTTTCAATTAGAGAACCAGTGTAGAGCTACGGCTCTTTAATGGCACCATGCTTCACTGAAAAAATGTCCACTAATGTGAATGTTCTGGATGTGTTTTCCCACAGCTGGTCAGGTGAAAAAAAAGAAGAAAATTCAGTGCAGTCTCAGATTTGATGGCAACAATGACGCACAACAAACGCACATGTATTTCCACCACAGAGAAGCGTGTCTGGTGTCGCTAGTGTGGAAGATTTGCGCTGCATCTGTTAAGAAGCAGATGAGTTGCAGATCTTTACTCTGTCTGCCTCACTTCTTGTCTCTGCCTCCCTCCCATTCTCCTCCTCAGGAAAGAGCTGGCCTACTGCCAACAGCACACTGAATCGCATTATTTTACCAGCGACAACACCACTGACAACGCAAATGCTATTTGTTATGTGCAACCACACACACAAAGTATACTTATGTATATGATAACAACAATAAAGTATCACAACTAGATGTATATCATCTGTCCAGTAATGTGATTACAAGGACACATTGTAATTTCAAAGCCAAATTGAGCCTTTTCATTGGAAAGACAGAAAAACTGAGTCTTAAGGGAGAGGAATCTCCTCACCTTGTCTTAAATTGTTCCAGTCAACACTGGAGAAGAAAGAGTGACAGCGGAGTCCCTGGAAACCAAGTCGCTCTTTGGCTCCACAAAGCAATCTCTGCAGCAGGTCTACAAACTGCTTACTGGCCCGCTGCTCCTCTGGAAACTTAAGGAAACGCTGGGGGCAAACAACATGGACATGGATTCATTACATAATGCATAGACCAATCAGATTTTTCTTCAGGGAAAATCAGATTGCATATTCAGTGTACTGGGAATGGTAAGAAGACCGTTCATTTAATAATTTATCTGAAATTCTATGTTACAAATCAGATACAAACAGTGACCTATGTCAGTACCAGTCGAGATGTATATGTACCTGAAAGTTGAGGATGTTGTGGATTGTCTTGGTAGAGGTGCCACCAGAAAAAGGTGACCTGGCATAGATCATCTCATAGGCTATGACCCCAAGGGACCACCAGTCACAATCAACCCCATAGGTGCAGTCAGAACCCCCATTGATGGCCGCCAGGACCTCGGGGGAGAGGAAGTCTTGGGTCCCAACAGGCACAGTGGGAGCTGCAACCTGCAAACGCATTCATAAAACACGATGATGCCACTGTCACTGAAGTTAATACATAAGAGCAAACTCTGTAATGCACTTACTGTTTTGTTCGCAGTCAGCCTGGCAGCTGATCCAAAGTCTGCCAGCTTAATGTGACCAGTCCGATCGATGAGAATGTTTTCTGGTTTGACATCTCTGCAAGTGGATAGTTTAGAAAGGATTTGATGCTGCTTTTACAGAGCTGTTTGTTGCCAGAGTACTCTAATATGTCTGCCGCTCTAATAGTAATGGAATACATTTGTAAACTCCAGCAATGTTTTTGTATTACATAAAATCACATTCAGTGCTCAAGGTTAAATTACAATGCTACATTTCTCATGTCCAGTTAATGTTTCCTGAATTATGAGCATTTGCCCAAAAGGCAAACAAAGAATGATATTTATTGAGTATGTAATAGTACAAGTACCAATTTAGGATTTATTGTTATCCCTCAAAGCCTTGAAACATCAATCCTTCATCATTGAGTGGTTGGATTCAGTAGCTGGTGTCTTACCTGTGGACATAGCCCAGCTGGTGGACAGCATGAATGGCAGCTACCAGCTCAGCCAAATAGAACTGAGCCATGGACTCATCAAACTGATCCTCGTAGCGGTTCAGCAAGGACATCAGGTCGCCGCCTGGCAAGTACTCCATCGCCTGAAGACACATTTGTATGCAGTCAAAATTGCCAGTAACTATGGCCAGAACTTGGGATTTGAATGCACGTGTCTGTTAAAACATTTATGGAATGCCTATAAACAGGCCTATATTTAGAAATAAAAAGAAAATCAACAAGTGCAGGATGACATGTGTTTGAGCTTACATCAAAGCTCTATTCAGCTTAAGCTTATAGGGTGGTTCTCCTCATTACAGATTCATTAACATTACAGTTATGTAACACCAGACACTATTGATACTATCTGTGATACTGCAGTCAAAGGAGGATTGGTCTTCAATATCTAAAAATATCCCAATCATGACTGCAATAGCCTTGCGGACCAGTGATCAGAGGCTAAAATATGACGTTTATGGTCGAAGCAACATGCCGCAACAAAAAAACAAGATACCACATTAGGTACTTTTAAAGTTTGGAAAAGCAAATTAACAAATCAACCTTGGTCATGTTTGAGTCAAGTTCTCTTTTCGGCTGTCTGCATCCCGAGATGAAAGGCATTGGTCAGGCTGATTTAAGCTATATGGTGGCAGCCATACAACTATAACAGGCGAGAGCCCCTGGTGCATGAATGGTCGGCGAGTCTGAATGAAAAGGAGCATTCTCCAGTGTTACCTAGCAACAGGGAGACTGGGTGCCTCTCTGACACACGGATAAAGATGGATGCTTTGTATTTTCCTCCATGCTCAGTTAGGGGAGCAGGGTGAGACAGAGGGGGAGTGAAAAGAGAGGAGGAGGAAGAATAGAGACATACATGCAGGGGGCATGGAGGGAGGTATAAAGAGAGGGTGAGTGAAAGAAAACCAAAGGGCAGTACACAGTATAAGGCTTGGCTAGGAAGGAAATGATTGGTCCTACACCAGTCTAACAGGTCATCAGAGAAAATATAGATTCTTTGTGAGGTTAACAGCCATCACGATAATTACATTGGACGTTCTCTGTGAGGAGAAAACTGACACTGTGCTTCACGGCTGAAGATTAAAGGAACACTAACATTTTCGGAAATATGCCTGGTTACCTCCTTAACCAGAATCAAATGAGAAGATCATCTATTAATTCTGTATATCCACAAATAAGTAAGTAAAGAGATCCTGGGGGTGTTTAATCTATAATTGAAACACAGGAAGCTTGGGAAAACTGTTACTTCAGTCGGTTTTTGCAGCCGTAGTTTATGGAATGTGACATTGTGATTTTAGTTTAAGTCAACTACTAAATCACAATTTGGACCAAAGACTGCCACCATCACCTCAGAGGTCCTGTTCAGTGGAGTTGCCAGCATTTAAAAATATTGTTAATCAGAACAAAACCTTGGGGGGCTAGCCTGCAAGCTACATATAACATTATAATAACACAACAAATCACTGAAGTTGATTTTCTGGAGGCTGGAAGTGGAGTTATGTCCTCCATCTTTGTATACATACATCTATGCTTCAAAACATTCTTTCTACATACAAGTTGTTCCTTTCATTGCTCACTTCAGGTCCCTTCCTGAAGCAGCTCATGTACTATTCTGACTGATCCAACTGTTATTATTAGTCAAGTTCTGGAAACCACAGCTGTGAAAAAAATGAAAAGACCTTTCATTACAGCTGTCTGGTACACTGCGTTATATAAAAAGACAATATGTTGTGCTGTTAAAATAAAGAAAACATAAATAAAGAAAACAGGACAGTAGTTGTACTACTGTCCTGTTTTCAATTCCTATATGTGTTTATTTATTTATTTTAACAGCACAACATACATACATATACACACACACCGATCAGCCATAACACTATGACCAATGACAGGTGAAGTGACGAACATATCTGATTATCTCGTTACAATGACACCTGTCTCTCTATATCTATCTATGTCTATTTACACACACACACACACACACACACAAAGTGTGCAGTTTTTGGTGCAGTGGTCCCCAATCCACAGAAACAACATTTGAGTGGGATGGTGTCCACAGC
>JAVQJL010054265.1:0-15768 GCA_036024295.1 Nannoperca obscura | reverse complement strand
TATATATATAACATTCACAGGGGCCACTTTCTGCATAACAAGTACTTTTGACACTTCATGTACAATTTGTACAACTTCTGTACTATATGACTTGTAAAGGAGTCTTTTTAAACTGTAGTATTGCTACTTTAACTTACGTTAAATATCTGAATACTTCTTGTTTCACTACAAGGAGGGGGGGGTTAATATGATATTACACCCAATATGCTTCCTTGTGCCTCCTTGCTTCCATGTGCTTACACAAAATTGGTAAAATATGCATTTCTTCTTTGTGGTGCTAATTGCTCATGCTAAAAGAGGCCTTACGAATCCATACAGAACGAGCTTGTCAGCACAGAAAAAAAAACATGGCTGAACTTATCATGGGTCCAGAAGCATCCTCAGTTCATTGTCTATCCAAAATGTATAGTTTCCCTAGAGTTCCTCTACATAGTTGGAGCTGGTTAGCAAGCTACAGTATTTTCTCTCACAGCATTACTGAAGGTTGTGCTAAAATGTAAAGGGAATGTGCTGAAATAAATAAAAACACAACTAATTGACTACTGGTTTGTAGCCGGACAGGACTATTACAAGGATACAATCAGAGCCTCTTAGAGTGTCTGCAGGCAGCCTGACTTTTTGCACCCCATCAACCCATTTGCTCCTAATGTATAAACATATCAATTTTCTTCTCTACAGAGCAAGCTGACCTGTCAAGACGCTCCTCAAGCAATAATCCACATGCCTGCACTATGGGAGGTCACACACACATGCAGATGCTCCTCCCTTTCCTTTAAACAAGCCTCATTCATCTATATATAATATCTGTGAATATTTTAGCACATTCGAGTAAGCGTGTTGCAAGTGCATTGACTGACAATGAAGAGGATGGAGGAAGAAAAGAGAGAGTCATAGAAAGAGGAGAATGTGTTGCAATGCAAAGTTGCTCACTACTGTGGTTCCTGTCATCAGTATTCTGGGTCACTCTGAGATACTCATTTATTTATTTTATTCCTCACTTCCCCATTCACAAGGTCTAGGGCTTTTCATATCACTTTGTGTGATGGAATGTACCCATTGTTCCCCCCTGGAGATTAATGTCAAATGTCAATTTGAAATAAACTGCGAAAAAAGCAGTTCAAAATCCAACCCAAGCACTCGGGAGGGAAGGCGGAGTGGTGGCGGTGAGCGAGAGAGAGGAGGAAACAGGGAGAAGCTAGGGAGGGAGGATAGGATGAGGGGGAAAGAGAGGAATGTTGGGGGGGGTTCCAAGATGTCTTGTGATGTGTCTTGGGCAAGAGAAGAAGTAGAGAGCATGAAAGTGCCGTAAAGGCGTCTAAAAATGTGGGACTGAGCCGCCAAGCAAATCCCTTTTATTCCCCGAGCAAAACAGCCATCTTGGAAGAAAATTATTTAATTCCTGCACATTTTCTGCTACAGGCGATTGGAGGAACTAGCAACCCATACATTGTAAAGAGCCACAGGAAGCTTGGGTGAGGAAGGTTAATGAACCCACCTTTTCCCATCATCCCAGTGGGCGTTTTTATGGGAGAAAAATTAATTACTTGTGACAAATACACTGGTGCTTGGACGAGCTGCCATTTCTGCCAGGCGGCCTGTGAACAAAAACATTTTTCCACTGCGGTTATATTAGCCATGGTCTTGCCTAATCGGTGCCCTATGCAGAAACGTGTCAACACACACAAAAGACACATAACCAAAGCTACATCCCTAGATTCACTGACAAAACATGACAGTCCATAAAAAATGCAAAGTTCACAAGCTCTGACACTGATGGCATGCTGTTTCCAGGGTAAAACACTATACACTCTCTGCCATTATGCCTCTACTCTCTGGGGGAAAGACCATGTGAAATGACAGACATTCGGCCTTTTGAGTTCACAGCTCGACAGTCTTTGTCTCCAGCATCCTTACATAGGGAGAGCTGCGGGGCTTGAGGATTTTTTTTTTTTTTACGCAGTGCAGCAAGATGCTCGGAAATGGTAATGAAATCATTTGCTCCCATCCCTCCCACAAGCATTGCCATGATTAAAATGACATGTTTTAGTGTCCCCCGTTAGCAGCATATTGACCCCATTTATCACACCGTTAAACGTCGTTTCCTTTTCTGGATCGGACAGCTTTATGAACTGTTCGTTGGCTTCATGCGTTGGTGAGTGCCAGGGTCGGAACCAGAACTATTAAGCTAATAAAGAATATGGAGTTTTAAATAATTAATACCATGCTGGCTAATGATTGCATTCATTGTTTCTAGCAGACACCATGGAGATATGATATTGCATAGAAATGAAGCATTAGCTGTAAGGCTAAATAAATATAAAATAAAATGTTAAAAATCATCTGACATCCAAAGAAGCAGCTATGAACTATGCGGAGTGCTGCCTAGAAAAATAAGGTGAAATGGCCCTGATGATCAGTCCACTGACCATCAATCAGTACACTAGTGGAACAATGTGCTTTATTGTAACATGGCTCAGCTCACCTTAAATCCTTTGAGCTGGCCAAAGACAAGTGTCCCTGAAGAAGACTATTAATCCTCACACATGATTCATGCCTTTGTATAATCCTGAGAGAGACAAACAGAAAGAGGGGGAGAGATATGAGCCAAGAAAAAAAAAAAAAAAAGGTGAGGGATTTAATGTGAATCTCAAATCAAAGTAAAGCTGAGGAGGTAATTCAACAAGACACTACTGTCACTGAAAGCACTGAAGTATAGCCAAAGCAAAACAATTAAATCGCTATCCATTTGCTCTAATGGTCGCATTTGGTGGAGTAATGACAAATTAGAATCCAATGAAGTTGTACTTACAAAAGCTTACAAAAGGATGCTTGCCTTTTAATGTCTGCGCGGTGCTACTCTGAACTAACAGACAAATTACCCAGAACACCACAGCGATGAATTATTTATGATGTGATATTGGATAACGGACACCTTCAGACGAAACCTCCGTTAGGAAAAGGGTGAAACTTTGAAAATGTCAACTGACTCAAAGACTCGATTCTTGTGTTTCATTTGGTTAAGTGAAAACAAAACACCAATCATTTGTCTGTTGTTTTAATGTCGCTTAGTTATAGCTGTAGACCTGTTTGACTACACAATATAATCAGTGGAAGAAAACTGCCACCAGTAAAAACATTAGCATTTTTCAGTCAAGGCAACTGAAAGCAGGGTTCTCCGAGTTATTTCATTTTCAGCCTCACTGCCTGAGCCGCACAACTGAGCACAAAGCACAAAGATACTGTTTTTGGAATCCTCATGCAATGTGGTACTGCACAATATACTGTAAAGGCATTTGGCCTCAGTGTTTATGGCTGTATAGAAAGGAACTGCCATATCTGATCCACTCCAAATGCAAGGCGCTGATACAAGAAGAAAAGAATACTACAAACAAACAAACAAACAATGGCTCCCCCCCCCCCCCCAACCTTTAGAAAGCATCCACCAGACAGCAGAGGTGTTAAGGGACTAAATTAGCCTATAATTTCATTGCCCGTACATCAAACAAACAATCAAAAAATGCATTCAAATGTACGATTTAATCACTCCACTTACCGTCTAGGTGGCCTGTTGGGAACCGCACTTAATTGACACTGTTTGTGCAGGAATCCTAAATAAGCAATGGCATAGATTGCCCTTACCGCTCTCTTAGTGGGACATGCATAATTATGGAAACTCATATACAGATGCTCTGGGTGATGTGATGGCATCAGAAGGCTCACTTAATTTAATGCAGGCACATCATTTGTCCTATGGGAGCTTTATCCTAATACAGGAGCTTATTGCAGATTGAGTTAGATACTACTTTCAGTCATTGCTCACATAAAGGACGCTGCCAGGATCGCTACTGAAATGTATAGGACATTTCGGAGAGTTTTATATTCAATTTGTTCCCAAGAGCATGGCGGACATGACCCGCCTGTTTTTATTTAGTTATTCTATATATAAACTCGCCTTTCCTCTATCCTTTTTGACAAAAACAAAAAAGAAAAGGTTATGAACTTGAAATGTCAATAAAGATAAGTTGCACGCTCATAGTTTAACATGCAGTTAATATATAGTCTACCTAAAACTGTGGATATTTTATTTTGGAGCAAACCTATTGGATACATTGCCAGTTGTGCCTGGCATTCAGCTCTACCTTCCTCTAAGATATGATAATACCTGGAAAGGCTGAAGTAGACTTTCTATCCAGTGGGTCATTTGTTGCCTTAAATTGCTTCCAAGACAAGGCCATTTGGTTCACTCATATATGATCTACTAGAAATGGTGTACCATCAAAGGCTTGGGAGACTTGTCTTGGTTAGCCTCTTGCGGAGGAGAATACCACAACTGTCTATGCTATTCGATATAAATGAAAAGCTGCTGGTCTGAATTGAAATAGGTCTTGCTAAGCTTTGGGGTCATTACTTTAAGTTAGATGGAAGAAAGGAGCTTATGACTGAAACTCATATCTCACAAGACAATGTAAGGTCATGACAGTTGAACGGGCATCACAGCAACATTGGAAGAGTCATCTATCATGTGTTAAAGGAGCATTATCCGTAACATTGACTGATTTTTACTCTGTTTGGATGACAGAGTCAATTGGCAGGTGGGTGGAGGAAATAAAGTCATGATTCCAGCTAAATTGAATAAACCAACAAGAATCTGACACATTTTCTGTCTCTGATCTGCTTTTGTGATTTGACAACACATCTAGGGACTACAGTATGATATCTATTGTTGTTCACAAGGACCCCAAAAGTTCCCTTGCACACATCAAAACATTTAGGATGCATCAAAAGGAGATATGAAAAGGAAAAGGAAGCCCCAAGATGCATTGTGAGAAAGACATCATGTCCAACCTGTCTGGTAAGCAGCCAGCACTATTAACAATATATTTCAGGAAGAATGGTGGGACTCGTGTGGCTACCTGCTGTTTATTTGAATCAGCCATCCCAAGACTTGACAAGTGGCTTGAGCTTTTGAATTAAATGTGTGGAAATAAAAACAAGGCGCGATAAGTCTCACTGTCAGTGTGCTGGCTGGGTTTTAAACGTACTTTATTGGCACTGTCAAACTGGATAGGTGTGACCTGACAAGCTGACAAACCACAAAAAACAAGAACTCTGTGAGTGTGAAGAAGGAGGGAGCTGAAGAAAAACGGCATGCTTGTTCAATGCAGTGGCCTGAATGAATATCCGGATAGGTTGGCAGTTAAAAACTCATATTTTGTCCCTGCTCTAAACATACAGCAATATGGTGTAGTGAGTAGCACAATTACCCCTTTTAACAAACTCCAATTTTGTATCTGGACCTATACTTGAGGATCAGTGCATTATGGCAAATTGTTTTCAGTAAGTTTTATACTTTTAAACAGCAACCTAATGCCATGTTTTAGCTTGAACACGGCCCCTTAACATATTGCAGGATCAATTCAAACCCAGACCAGAGGCAAAGAACTACAGTTTAAATGAACACTATAGGTAGGGACCAGGTGCCTTGTGTTACCATTAAGAGTCCTTCTATATAATGCTAAAAGTTCTTAGTAAAGAATTTTCTCTGAAGAGCAGCTGTTTTCACAAAGCTGCCAAGAGCAACTTTTACTGGGAGGGCTGAGAGAACTCCAAATCTAAGAGAAGGCTGACCCTGTTGCTATGGATGACGTCAGCATGTCTAGATTTGTTCACTCACCACGTCTACAGTGATTGCTGACAGGGGACCGGTCTGTGTCAGTGAATGTTTAAATAAATATTCACCAAAACATAGGAATCTGGGTTCATATAGTTAAGGATCAATTTCAAAAAAACAATATTATAATAAATTGCAATTTGTAATGCAATCTGTAACACAGCTGTATTGATTAAAGTAGAAGCGAATCTGTTCCGTCAGACGGACAACTGAAAAACGCAGCTGTAATTGCAAGAAGCACGCTGATATCACTTAACTAGCAGAAAATGCATCTGTCATGCCACCACTAAATTTCCTCTTGCTGCCTGATATGTATACTTTTCCAGTGTTTCTGCTCTGCAGTGCATTTCCACCACATATTCTTAATCATTCCTCATTCAAATCAGCATTGAAATCTGTGTACTCTTGACTTATCTTTGTTTATATGTATCTTATATATAGAATACAACTGTGATTACCAACAATGAATCACCTTGATAACAGCTTGATATGTACAAAATAGCCTAAATGTATAGCCTCCCCTCCAAATACAGTATTTCATACAGAAAAACTGCTATTAGGTCTGACATTTGCACAAGCATGAGCATAAAAATCAGCTATATTACAAACTGGCTTTTCCGCCTCTCCATCTGTCTGACAGTTCAATTTCCTTTGCAAAGCTTTAATATGGAGCATCCTCTCTATACTGTATCTGGAATTTAGATCTTACAAGGTCATCCAGGCATACAGAAGAAAAAGCCATTGTGCAGATATTCATCTGCAATGTGATTTCTTATTTTACCCTTGTGCCAGTGCAAACCTGGAGCAGAACAAAGCTCATTTGCAGGGGGTCACTTTTATCTGTATTCGCTTAAAACAGCCAGTGGGCATTTTGTTCTGACAGCTGCTGCTCAGAGCTGACAGAGTGGTTCCACAGACAACTGACACAAAACATATTAAATAACTAAGCCAGTTACCTCATCCTAAAAGTCAGTCCTTAGGAGCATTCCTTTTCAAATGAAATACTTCAACAGTATTGAGATGCAAAAGGAGCTGGAAACACATAGCTGTGCATCACATGCACACACAAGCACGCACAAACACACACACACACACAGAGAGAGAGAAAAACAGAACTAGTGTTTTATTGATTGAGGATTTCGCTTAAAGTAATTGCCTAGGGTCAATCCAGCCAGATAAACTGTTTTCTTGCTTCATTAAAGGGAACCACAACTTCTCCCTCAGTCATTAAATGTGAGTTATTGACTCCCAGTCCCATGACATTTTGATACAAAAGCAAAGTCCCACAGATTTTAGATAAACTGATTGTGTTTGCTGCCCTTTGTCTTGTAAAAAATGTCTTTATCGGACTCACTCTCATTTAGTCTTTCCACTGAGCATCTATAAATGCATTTATTTTCAAAGATGATGGATGGATATGACATGCGGGTTGATATACAGTTTAAGACCTGCGTGATGAGTAGCACCTGCACAGGCAGTTGTTTGTTTGCGTTGTATGAATCATATTGTTGGATCATCTTTACTTTGATAATTCTAAACCAAATTACCATTAAAACCAGATTTAAACATCCTAAAAAGTTTTAAACAACTCTTACCTGTAATACAGTAACATTTGCATTACTGGCAACAATGATTTCCATTCACTGAACAAAAGTCTGTTTGCAGACCTGTTTCCGTCAAAGTTACATTACTGTTACAGAGTATTGCTGTTCAGCGCAGATTCATTTGAAAAAAGAAAGCAACACTGCATTACTGCTAAACAATAACACAATTTTATGGACAATAAAAGCAAGCATGGTGTGATGTATTACCAAACTCAAGCAAGTCTCAAGTTGATTTTCATTCAAAAATGAGTGGAAATCAATTGCTGCCCTGAAGGTAAGAAACACACATTCAATAATGTAAAGCACTATGATATGCTATGGGGCATGGTCAGCAATAACATACAGAATATGTGATTTGGAGTGAAACTGGTTAATACATACAAGGACGTGGCAATCATGGGGACTGAGTGGCGCAGGCCTGCCAAAAATATGACAACAGAGGAAACTGTAAGAATAAATTAATATGTTTGAATGTTGAATGTCTACATAAATAAAACATTAGGCATCAAACAGACCATACTGCAGTATATGCATGACAACAGTATCTCAAGCAACGTTTTGTTCCTATATTATCCAAGTGCTGAATTAATTCTTCCATGGATGCCACAAGTGATACACCACTGAACTCTTGGTTTCATCTAAACAGCAATTTTCCATCACATAGCCACTGTAAGACCCTATAGTGCATGAAAATGACAACACAACGGTATGACAATGAATAGCACCGTGAGCATAATTAGCTCATCTGTGTACTCTCTTGATTTGGATTCACTGCATTATAAACGTGTTTGCTTCACATGTGCACAGACTAGATTTGTCACTGACTGAACAGAAACCAGTTGTAAGAAACGGTCAAAGCCTCCCCTCTGTGCATCAGCTCCGGACACTGTGATGTGATTACAAATAAGGCTGAAGAAGTGTGTCCCTTTGTTTCAGAATATGGGGCCTTGTCCCAACTCCTAACTGAGAGGACATTTAATGAAAAAAGGGATAATATTTTCCTTTGTTGACTGTCTTACCACTGTATACCACCATTGTGCCTTTCAAGGTGTGTGTGTTTAGGAATAAAACTCTGATTTAATTACATCCTTCTGATTACTGTCAAGTATGTAAAGACAAAGTTCAAGGATGCAATTAAGTACTATTGCATTGTTTAAACCTTTATTTGTTGTAGTGATATGTAGGACGTTAATGTCACCACAATGTGCTACTGTGAGAGTCAAGGTTAGGACAATATGAGGTAAACATACCTTTTAATTTAATTTCTGAAAAATTATTTAGTGAACCCATTAAATAAATGTAGATTAGGGCTAATTCAGTTAATATTATTACCTATAACGAAGAAAAACAACATCTGCATGCACAGTAATTATGTTAAACTATAAAAACACTCAATGTGCACATGTATAATTAATTCTAATGAGCTTCCCCTTTGCGTCACAATTGTGTCCATTATTTCTCTTAATCATTTGGCTGCAACTGCTGATTCAACATGCAAACCAATGTTATTTGGACAACAAACAATATATTCCAACACTGGCAATTCTGAACATTCCCATAACCTACAGTATGCACACAGATCCCTGTTATCTCACACGCCAGCTAATGCTAGTTCCTCTGTAACCTAAATGTTGGGTTCAACTGCAGTGAATCTTTCAGGCTAAAACTATTTTGTCAGTGACAAGGCTAAAAGCATACAACATCATTTCCGAAAATACACAGGAAGCAGAAGAAATAATAGTAAATGTGACACAAAGAGGGCTTAAGATGACAATAAAAAAATATCTCTATCTGCACTGGAAAATGTATGCCTGACTGTGCCAGAGATCAGCTCAGCTCTGTTGGCTTACATTAGAAGCTGCATGGCTTGTCAGCATCTCAGTCATATACAGAGTTAAATATTCATTACTGACCCTGACGTCATCACAATGTTAGCTAGCTAGGAAATTCCACTGCATCTATTTTAAGTCCAACTCCGAAACTAATACTTAGTTTTACATTTTAAAGTGGCTCCAGCGCCTTCACAGAATAGTTCTTTAAGATAAACAAAATTCTGTTGGGGGTGTACATTGTCTACATGGAACCTTCAAAGAAATAAAGAGAAAGAAAATGAGAATACCAAATCCATGTTTGATCACAAAACACTACACCCATCATAACAGATCAGGACAAAATGCAGTTTTCTTGCTTTTATTTTTTCTTTATATAATTAATCTTTGTATTTGCACACTCAAATACAATCACACTAAATAAACCTGTCTGGAATTTGCAACCTTTGACTCACCATGTTGTCTCAGAGAGCCATTGATTGAAATTAAGCCAATTAAGAATGTACAAGGAGAGGCAGGCAATTAGTAATTTGAATGCTTTGTTCAAAGCCTGAAATCAAACTACTTAATCATTGCACAAATCCTCAAGACTCTCAGAAAAAGTCTTCTAATGTGTGGATTTAGACTAAACTACACGCCCTGAATGTAAGAATGTAATTGCACTCATACATTAAAAAAAACTAATAATTCTACATAAATTCAAATGTCAACTGGGCTGACAGCAGTTTTGGTTACACATTTCTTGCCACTTGAGGTTATAGTCTCCAGATCTAGCCTACTACTAGGCTCCACTACATGCTAGAATTTATGATGTAACCCAAAGCAGGAATTAGCATCCAGCCATATCCAGCCCCTGTGATGAAAGTAGATGTGTACACACAAGTGAAAGCATCCCTTTAGGAGATCTCATTAAACTGCTGGATCACAGAGGTGTCCAATAAACAGTATCCACAGAGAATCCAGAGGAATATTTTCCTTATTATCTCAGAGGGGGCTGCATATTGAGTTTATGTTTGCTTTTTACGCTCTAAATGTTTCCATGCCTGAGATTAGCAGGTGGAAACACAGGCCTATCACAACAGAAAGCCTTATCTTGGTTCTCAATAGCATATTTCGAAGGATCACTGATTAAAATCAAGCAAGGTCAAGAGATTAATGGATCGGTGAGTGCATTAGAACCACCCACAGTGATCTTATGAGCTAACATCAAGAAACGGCACACTTTCTTCTTTCACTTTCAACACAAACAGCAATCAAACAGGAAAATATCTGCCATTTGAAGAAGAACATGTGAAGAAAAAGACGCAGCCTGTATGTCTGAAGGTTTTAAGATGCTGGTGGTGCATCTGGAACCAGCGCACCCACCCTGCCGTGACACTATCGCCAGAGTCGATCTACAATATGCTGATTCTATCATAATAAAGAAAATTGGCTCAATCCCCGAGGAGAGGGGCCCTAATAGAAAATAATTCTGCCCTTGAAACTCTCTGGGCCTGGCTTTGATTAGATGATGCTATCTTTGTTTAGACTTGAGCATCTGGGGCAGGGCTATGTGTTCATATATTTAATTAAAATACCATTGCCTGCACTGACAAAGGGTACTTATCTCATCAAAGTGTTCACCCTGGATTTTTTCTCTTAATTCAAAAGATTATCTTTGTTGATTGGCCATAGAGGTGGGACGCATTGGGGGCAATGGCAAGTATGGAATCTATTGGCTTGTCAGAACACTGGCTCGTCTGCTGTCCACCTTGACCGCAAGCCAGACATCATCACCGCGTGCCATCTGGCTCGGAGACAGAACTATTTTATCTTTATCGCCACATTTTTATCATTCATACGAGAGGTGTGCTAGAGCACAATTACGGCGTCGTTACGGCTGTCACAACCTTGCAACAACAAAATTTGCATCGCTGACCCGCTAAAAGGACCTCTGTACGCTACTCTACTAACAAGCCTCATCTACTGATACACTTTTAGAGTACAACACAAACTGTGGGACACATGGGCCAGTAATATAGTACTGTCATTAATTTCTAAGTGGGGCAGCACCTATCATTTATTTTGTTTTTCAATTAATCTGCCAATTATTTTCTCTAATAGTATTGATTGATCTCTTTGATCTGATGTTTTCTTCTTTTGCTTGAAAAGTGACTCAAACAAATTATCGATTTCTAAAATAATTGCAACTCAATCTTTTATCAGTAGACTAATCAATTAATCAACTGTTTGCAGCTCTATTTGTAACCATGATGTGAGGTGATACTGTATCATCAAATGTATGTTCTGACTGTAGGATCAATATTTATATTATATATATATATCGTTTTTCATTTCATCTGCCCCTTAGCAGATCATTCAAATGAGCTAATAGCATCAAAACGTCTTGAAAAATCTTTTAAATATTAACTGGAAGTGGTTTGAGGTAATAAACGTGTTAGAAAGGGCCTTTTAAATGCAAATTGTCAATTATTTTTCATTCAAAATAATTCATTCAATACCTATTGAAAACTGGCACATATCTCCAATATAAGCTTTAAACTAATAAGTCAATATGTTTTTAAAAAATCAATTAAAAAGTAAACAAAGAAACGTTTTTGTTGTTTTAATTTGCTAAAAGTATCTTTGCCATTGCAGAACGTACATTGCATTAGGTTTGAGAAACACAGGTGAATTATATTTATCCCAGTGATTCAAATATTCTAAAATAATACAGCACATTTTCTTTAATCAGTTCCCAAAATATGTGTAATCCAATCATAACATATAATGGGAAATCACTATCTATGATCCAATGGAGTTTTTTAAGGTGATGCAACATCTCCACTCATGTACAGAGTGACTGTAAACAACACTACAGTTGAACTGACTTCAGAGCCTTCAGACCACTGAGACCGTACCAAGAATTAAGTAACAGGTGAACTATATCACGGTCTCTCTGGTTATGTACTATATAGCACTCCGCATCCGGTGACCTGGAGTAACACATTAAAAAGTCCCTGGACAGCCATTACCGCTTTCCCGGCTAGCTTGCTCCTTTCTCTTGTGGCCTGTGCCCTGAAAATGATCCTCCAAATGAACTCACAGAGGATTTTTGTAATGTGTCACGTAACCTGTTTGCCCATGGCATTAGGGGCCTGTTTGCGTCTCCCGGGTGAGTAAGTGTTGTGATACTGTCAGCAGGCTTTAAAAGGGGGTACGAGGGGAGGGGTTTTACTGCTTATCCCTTCTGTCGTAAAACAAGGCCATGATGGGGACATGGTGAAGTGTATTTATGAGTATCCAAAAGTGACAAGGGCAACTGGCATAAGATACGGAGCAATGCACCAGGGGCACGCAGTAGAATTTGTAAGGATACCATTTATCGAAATACAGAAGTACATGGGGTAGACAAAACACATCATGGAACAAACTTTTAAGCGACATAATCACCACTGCAAACTGGTGCTGGTGACGCCAATAATGAGCCACAGTCTGCACAGTAGTATCAAGGTTCTGCCCATATACCCGCCCGTCCAATCGCGAGCACACCACAAGTTGTCAATCATAGCGTCAAATAACTCATTTAAATCAAATTTATCAGAAACACAAACACTCAAACCAACATCAGCGTGATAACAAGTGCCTTAAATGACAGAAACCATCTTTGGAAAAGTTGAATTTGACTTGTACTTTGACTTTTCAGTTTGGCCCATGCTCATCCGCTAACATGGAGAAGGCGGGGCTTATGACTTACACTGCAGCCAGCCACCAGGGGGCCATCAAGATGTTTACGCTTCAGTTTTGGGGAGCTGCCATGTCATCTGTCTTCATATACAGATAATGTTTTGGACTGTTGGTTGGACTAAACAAGACATTTGAAGATTTCTGGGAAATTGTGATGGGCAATTTTCACAATTTTCTGTTGCAGCTCTAATCATTTCAAATGAGTGTCATATGGCTGTTAGATTCACCTTGTAATCACTGCGGCTCCTTTTCACAACAGCTTGTCCCATTTCTTTTTTTTTGTCTCCTCTGTTTCCTGCAGTGGCAAAACAAATCATTTTACAGTTGTTTTGACAGATGCTCCTGCAATTTGGCCACAGATGATTTGACCCTTTTTTTAGACCTCTGTTGCTGTCTCATGTTGTTTTCAAAGCTCACATGTCAAAGTGCTGACAACCAGCTGCCAATGTTTAAATGTGTTCAACCTAATCCAGCAGCAGCATTCTTCATAGAGTAACTGTGAAGAGGTTAATTGAGAATTCAATTCCCTCTTCATTAGCTGTTTACAACTATATTGACCCCATTGTAAATCAACCTTAAGACAACCTTTGCACCGCCCATTTGGAATACAAATTTATAATTATATAATATTCTGAATGAGCAAATTAAGAATTTAATTACTTTTACTTATCAAATAGTTTCTAGCATTGTTAGACCATAATTTATTTCCTGTCACTTTGTCATGTACTCTTTTGTTGTTCTTATAGCCTACATGAGTACATCTTAATGTATTTTGTGAGTCCTAAAGTAATAATGCGTCCCACACTAACAGGTTCAGCAAGCCCCTAACATGAAAGCAGGGAAAATATCAACCTGCACATGCAAATACATTGCTGGGAGGATGTCTAATCAGACAGAACAATTAACGCTCCTGAAATTGTAGCTTTTAATCTTAGGTAGGTTATTTATCTATAATGTATTGTATAAAATCATTATTAAAGGTGCAAAACTCTAAGTTAGGTTTGGGGGGAAATAAGCTAGGTGTTTAGAATATTACTAAATCCAGATTGGTGCACATACACTAAACAATAATTAAAGATGAAAAATATTTAATACTTATTCCCTATTTCCTTTCAACTCACCTGTATGGGTACACTACAGGAGTGCAGGGCCTTTAAGATGATAACTCTGCCAGTTCTTGATATGCTTGATAATAATGTAAGTTTCACCAAGTTGTGTGACCTTTTTCTATTATAAGGAACATTAAGTTGCAGCAGTGCAGACCAAGCTTTAATATCTCAAGTACAAGCACAGCCCAACGTCTTGGACACTTTGGGCCCCAAAGTGGCAAACATTGACAACCCCCCCTATCTTAAATCAATGTTATCTTGACAAGAAAAAGGGCCAGAGAGGTATTTTCATTTATGTGCTAAGGCTGTCAAGTTGTCCCAATACACAAAGCTGGAGATGACATTGATTCACCTTTCATTTGGAATTCTGTCATGAATTCGGCCATTGATTTTTTCACTAGGGGGTGAGATATGAAAGGTGCCATTTTATGTATCACATCTGAGCTACTCATTCACTGTTGTTCACCTGGTGTGCGGGTGGTTTCTCTGGCCACTTGCTCTCATGCACTCACACATACAAAACATGCAGACTCGTGTCCTCACGCGCACCACACGCGAACGCACGTATTCACAGCTGCTCATTTGTGGACACGAATGGCAGACAGCGGTTTTCCAATACCATCTCCTCGGGCCAGACAGCTCACAAATGCTCATCCTTATCAGTACATACACAGTGTCTTTACTCCATTTCCCCTCCTGTTCTAAACTGCTCAAAGAATCTTTCCTGTGTAATTGGATGTCCAGTCATCATGCAAGGCAGGGGAATAGTGTTAACTAGTGTTTGATTTACAAAAGATCAAATGTTCTCTTCAGTGCAGCCAAATGAAGGGCCCAAAAACTGAAAAACAGGATTTTGAATGTTTTGCACCATTGTAAACACATGAGATTACATTGATTTTACAACAACAAGCACATCGGCTGAGTTTCATATTTAGTTATAATAAAGATAAAATCAAATCGATCAGTCATGGATTAAGAGATGGTATGATTGGAGATTGGATAAGTGCTGGAGGAGGGATGCGGGGAAAGCTGACATCGCCCTTAACTGTCAGCAACAAGGATATCTCCAGTCACACGGACAGCTGAATGAATCAGGTTGCCAGAGAGCGTTTCCTCAGGGGCTTGAAATGTGTAGCTCTTTTTATCATAAGCATCTGCTCCGTTGTCTGTTAAAAGGTTTTGAAAGTGTAAATAAAGCTATGTTTGACACGGTTGTGTATTCCTATAATATTGAATCTCTACCAGGAAAGAGTGTGCTGGGTTCCGTAGCACAATTACTGTACTGATTATTTCTTTGGGTTCTCCAAAGTGCTCTATTTTAAGAGCAATGAGCACATGTCAACGCTTTGTGGTTAGGGAGCTAAGCAGAAAACCGTTAGCAATTAAGAATTTCAGTCCACAGTCAGATGGCCTAGCCAGTAAAATCAATACTCACTTGTGCTAATAAGAAAATATTCACCCTTGGGTAAACACTGCAAATAACAGATACCATTTGACTTCAAAATATCATACACTGACAGCAATCTGTATCTTTTTTATGTGCCAGTAAACATCTGTGTGGCATTATATAAGTATCCCAAGGAAACGAGAAGCGAGCTGCAGTACTGCATATTCACCATGGCATTTTGTGCCGCGCAAGCATGTTTGTGGGCAGCGTCAGGGCCCGGGGTGGCTTATGAGCTTGCGTAACAACTCATTAATAAAGTGGGTAGGGGCCAGAGTCACATCTTCAGCACATTTCATGAACTTGCCTGGCTTTGCAAATGTCAGTCAAAGTGATGCATCTGTGACGGCCAGAGCTCTTTCTGTCCACCCAAGTCATATCTCTA
>JAVQJL010054250.1:0-18381 GCA_036024295.1 Nannoperca obscura | reverse complement strand
GTGTGTGTGTGTGTGTGTGTGTGTGTGTGTGTGTGTGTGTGTGTGTGTGTGTGTGTGTGTGTGTGTGTGTGTGTGTGTGTGTGTGTGTGTGTGTTTGCAGTGCATGGATGGATGGATCTCACTACCAAAAGACATGCTATATGTATGAATCAGCTATTTCATTGTTTTAATTTTTCATGTACATCTCTGTAATACATCTACATGTTAGAAGGAGAATAAAATCAGATTTTTGTTTTGTACGCATGTCTGCTGTGATGCAGCCTGTGTGTGCGCGCCCTGTGTAATCACGGGGACAGTGGCGGGTGTTTCACTGAGACTCACTGCAGGCTCTATTCACAGGGCAGACACTGCAGTCCACTGTTCCCCTTGAATGAGCATTTTGGACGGGGTGTCTGTCATCGCACACATTCACGCACAAGGGGGACGTTTTTTCTCTGATAAATGATCTGCTTCTGGATGCACGACTTGTAATTACGCCGATATACTTCACATTTACATTTAACCAGTGTCACGTATCATGTAAAGTGGAGGAGGTTAGAGAGGTTGAAAGGGAGCGCTGACAGGTTTTTTTCTAAGACTTGCTCAACTTAACCGGGCTGTACCTGAACTTGGGGTTTTCCCTCTTTTGAACTCGAACCTGCTGTGCTTGCCAGAATCTCACTATTGACCACTTATCTGATCAACCTCCGAGCTAAAGGTCAGCCGCACGGTAGAGACGAAGTGATCCGCCTCGCATTCATACAGAGAGCCGCTGAGGTGCAGTTAGCTTTCTTGTAAACAGACACCATAACACGACCTGGCCTCTGCTGCTCAGGTGAGCAGCCTAGCAGAAACAATACAGACACATTTTGTGTTGTATACGTTTTACAGGTACAGGATGGAGTAGACGTGTACAGTAGCATTAAACGGAAATACAAGCACAAGAATTTCCCTGGTAAATGTACAGCTCGTGTAGCTCATAGAGACAGAGAGAGAGGGGGACCTGGACAGGTGATTGGACCTCGTGGTGTCGCGCGCAGCAGAAGCGCCCGTGCCAGCTTTTCAGCGGGCTCGAGCGTCCTTGGGCTTTACGTGCACGCTAGATTAGGCAGCCAGCCGGTGAGGACGCCGAGATAACAAGCGCATCCTCGGTCGTTGGTCCTCTGCGCGTCGTCGAAGATCTCCGGGAAGATGTCGGTGATGAGTCCGTACCGAGAAACCAGGAGCTAACGGCTGCCGCAACTTCGACCACTGGATGTTAAATAGAAAAGTTTTCCTTCGGACGGTTGTTTCTGAGCTGCGGGGATAAACCACCGAGGCGGACAGGTGTCCTCTCACTTCTCCTCTCCCCCTATCCAGCCCCCCACCCCCGCCGCCTGACTGCAGACTGCCAGCAGGGCCAAGCAGTTTTCTTTTCTAGTTGTTCCTCTTTTCTTTTCGTACAAAGCTGGACTTTTCTGAGCCATGTTGTGGACACGGTGGCTCGTCCTGCTGCTCTGCTGGGGGGCCGCAGGCGGCGAGCAGCAGGAGGGTGAGAGGGACCGAGCCCCGGCCGAGGTCCGGGAGGACTCCCGCAGACAGCGCTCCCCTCCGCCGGTGGAGGCGTTGGATTTTGGGTTTGTACCGGCGGCGGTTTATGATACCCACGCTTACTACGAGCCAGGGCCCGTGGGGATCCTCTTTCACGTGGTCCACGCTTTTCTCTACGTTATTCAGCCGAACGCCTTTCCCAAAGGTGAGATTTACCCCCCTCCTCGCCCAGCTTTCTTCAGCTTCCCTTATCCCTCAGGAAAAGTGTCAGGGCTTTACTTTGTCAGATGGATTCAACTCATTATTATTGATAAACACAAACTCAATAAACGTTAGTAAGTTGTTTGTTAGTATAAGTTCACCTTCAGATTCAGTGACCTGATTTAGAAGTTTAGTTATATTGTTACAGGGTATAGTGCTCAGATAAGATATGATAAGACAGAACTTCATTCATCCTAAATATATTTTGGGCCACAGATGCTCAGTACAAATAATGTAATTATTTTACAATTACATACAATTACGTTATAAATTACAAACTGACCAAAACACTTACTGACAGGTGCATCTGTGTTACAATATAAAGTGCACAGAAACTACATCAGTGCTACGGTAATATGAATGGACATGTGTGATCTGTAATAAGGGATCCATCACACTGCAAGTTTGAGATGCAAAAAAAATGAAAGTAGGAATAGGAGTTAACAGCAGTGGATTCATTTGAGGTATATGATAATAATGCATGATTATAATCCTTGTCAGTGTCCAGTGTCAATGTCATTATGAGTTTAGGATGGAAGCTGTGATAGCAGTAGTGGCCAGTCTGTCTGTAAAGCACTAATACATCACCTCAGTATTTGGTTACTGACAGGTGTGGCTTTTCTTTTCTTTTCTAAAGTGATAGCTAAATGCTTCCCAACCTGGGGGTTGAGATGCACCCAAGGGGTCTCAAAATTATTAAAGTAATAAAAAAGACAAAAATCTATATTACTGTTACACAAAATTGTTGACATTTCTGACTTTTTCCTCTTTTTTTGTAAAATGCTTGATATTTTCACATCTTCAGGTCTCAAAAAATCCTTAAAATGAAATAATTTGAGAAGGAAAACTAACTCTTTGGACATTAACAGCTCACAACTTATGTCCACACAGAGGCCAGAACCTGTTTTGAGGGGTTTGCAAGTCATAAAGGTTAGGGACCACTGACCTAGCTATCTCTCACAGACTCTGGCTGACCTGTTGCACGTCATAAGCTAAACAACAAAGTCCAAAAAACATTGAAAACCTCAATGAGACCGGCAGGAATTATTTGCACGCTGCTGTTATATATGTATTTTTTCTCTGTGAGTGTAAATCTGTACCAGACTTAACTTACAAAAAAAAAAAAAAACATAACCCCATAATTAAAATGCTGCTGGGTGTAAACATTGCACAGGGGGACTTATTGAGCCCATAAACCAATGTTAGGAGCAGATTAATGGGATCATTACCTGTCATAACTCATAAGTGAGGCCCGTGCTTGAACATTATTAAGGTGATTCAAAGGTGATCAGGTTTGTCATGTGTTCAATACACATAATGAATGTTGCTCTTTTGGTGTCCCAGTGTAGTACAGTAACCCAGTGATGGCTATATAGAGCTACAACTTAAAATGGTTTGTTTGTGTTCTGTAAGTAAAACTATGAGTGGTCACGTTGGAGGATGACACAGTGCAATAGGATTGAAGGTTTTAAGTTGCTGCCATTTTGGTGTCCAGGGTTAGGGCCGCTGGCGGGGTAATCAATTAGCAGATCAGCGATTAGAGGAGGCTTTCTCAGTCACCTGCATCACTGCATAATACCTTAATCCACTGGACCATATGCTGCTATACTGCCAGGGACCTTCCAGGATCATTCACTGACTCACACACACGCACAGGTAGAGACCACCTGGATTGTCATGTCACATGCTCCCACATAACACATCAAATATACGCAAACGCTTTATAACTGCATTACATAAGAGGAGGAGGTTTGGGAGGTTCAGCTGGCAACAATGCTACTTAAACAGGCCGATCCTCTGAGCCATAACCAGGTTAATCATTTTACACACATTTTATGTTGGACGCAACTGAATCATGCAAAGCCATCAGTTCAGTTTGAAAATGTAATTTAATTGGCAAAAGGCAGCACAAGCACCTTCCTTATAAAACCATTTGTCTGTGGATCCAGAAACTAAAACAAGATTGTTTTGAATATAAGAATTTGTTACTTGAGCAGCTTGAACATGTCCGCTAAGAAATATGAATCTGGCAGAGCAAAGGCTGATATATACAGTACAGTATGTCATCATACATTAAATACAGTCTTTGGCTCAAATAAGAGACTAAACTGAATAAATTATTTGCTTGAGTTTCTCCCATGAATTTAACATTTATCATTATGCTAATCATAATAGCTTTATAAGTACCCAAACATGTAGCCAGGGTAACACTTTGTGTATTTTCTCTTCACGCTAAATGGAGCATTATGTACTTTTATGAGTATAAATAGACACATATTGTGCTCTCTTTCCCAGTTTTATGAGATAACAGAAGCTGTTTACTAATGTATGTTCAATCTACATGTAAGTTTTCTGTATTATAGGACAGGTGGGAATAGTTACCTCACTGGTACTGGTGACTTGGTAAGTGTAGTCTTTTAGAAAGAATAGTCAGCAATAACACTGGTTTTATTAGCAGTTCATCATGATGATGTCATAACCAGCTGCATTTGAATAGTTTTTGATAAAGCTGACATTTTTGATAACATTTGCGGTCTAAAAAGAAGTAAAATACATTGCTAATATATATAGGTCTTTACTGAAAGGATACACTTGTGCGGGTTCAAAATAAGATAAAAGTACATGTAATATTTAATTAAGTTTCTTACTTCTATAAAGCTTATAATACTTTTATAAAATTATGTCATTATAGAATACGGATTCCATGCTATAATCAATTATTAGCTGTGTGCCTTTTGATACATTTCTGCAGTTTAAAATGTTTTAATATAAATTCATTGATTAGTTTTTTTATTATTTGTTCTCTTAAGGTGTTGCCCAACAACAGCAAAACATGTCTCCCCCAAATAAATGTTGTTAAATGATCCTAGTTAGCATGTCTGACCATCAAACATACAACATTAAACTGTACAAAAAGGTTATGAAAGTGCTACTGAGCAAGTGTGAAGAGAACGTTGCAGCAGAAACACTATTAGCTGATCAAAGAAATATTACTTCTACTGTGGTTTTACTGATGATGGTTGTTTCTCTGCTGAAAGAATCTGGCAGATTTTGGGAAGATAACGCCTCATCTCATTTCAGTATACTTTTAGAAAATGTCGATGTTTCCTTGGTGTTACAGTATGTTATATTGATTATAGTCTATAAGATAGTGTTTCCTGTAGTGCTGCTGTCAATGGTTGAGATTAGGGCTTGAGTTAGGTTATAGTTAGCTGTTACAGAGGTGACTGGTTGGGGTCAGGGCTAGGGTTGAGTAGAGGTTGAGAAACGCAAATCAGTGTTAGGGAGACAGAGGAAAGATGCTGTTTAAAGTTGATCAATCTCACAACAATTATCCATTTATTAATATGGCACAAAGAGCACTCTGTGGCAAAATCTCTTCAAATCCCTGTTATATTATCAAAATAATTCATTTTTCGGGTTTGCGGTTGAGCGGCTTGCACCTCAGTTTAAACAGACTGACTGCTCAAGGGGTCAACGTTGGTTCTGCTCCTCGGGACTCACTCATCCCTCTTTACGTTTCTGTGTGACGGTTGCCTTCACGGTGAAGAAGCATTTTGGTCTATTTCGCTGTGAGAGGAAACTGTGTCTTATCCCTCTGATACACACAGGGTAGATTAGAGGATTAGCATCCACAGAGCTAATGCTAACACTGCGCATCTACCACTGCTACAGATGGCATTGTCGCACACACATACACACACACACACAAATGTGCAAACACGTAAAGACATGCACACATACATACACGCATACTGAAAGTGGGTCAAAGTCCTGGTATTTATCTGTTTTCCTTAATTACTGGGATTGGTTGTAGGCAGGTTGTTTATCAACTGTCTTAAATTAGATCACACTTGTAGAGAAACCCAAATGAGTTGTCTGATAAGGATATTGAACACAAGAGAAGAATTACTCCCTCTGAAAAGTCTAGTGTATCATGTATTGGTGCTTCAAATCAGCCCAAACAGACACCAGAGGCAGAGCACTGAGCTCCTGTGCACATCTGCAGCTTACATTGCAGCTACCATTCCTTTCCCATGCACTTCCATGGAATAATTCTGAAATTCTGAAGTAATTTAAAGAACAATTAAGCAGAAATTCACTGCTTCTGAAATATTTGCTGATGTTTTTAGTCTTATGGTAGTAAACTAAATATCTTTGGGTTTTCACTTTTTTTTTTTTTTTATAGACCAAACAATCACCCAATATTTTAAGGAAATGATGGAGAGATTAATAATGATGATAGTTGTTGCAGTCTCCTGTCTCTCTTCATCTGATCTTGAAATATAATTTCTTCGCGTTAGTGTCAAATGAAGTCTTTAGTGCAAATGGAAAAACAGACATAATCCTCTTAGTTGTTTTGCTCCATGTCTCGGGTCTTTAGCTCCTGATGCCATGAAAATACATACTGTGCTCATAGCCTTGTGTTATACTGAGTAAAATATACTGTACAGTTAGTAGCATTTAAAGTAACATAAGTGCTACATAACCTGACATCACTCAGCCTACTACATTTCTTCCTATTAACATTGTTGCTTATAATAAAACATGTAGTAAAGGACTGACCCTGGCTCTTTTACATTTAAAAAAAAAAACATTTCTGACACATCTGAGCGGGTCACAAAAGGGGTTAACTGAATAGAAAAGAAAATAGAGCGTGTTTCTGGGTCAAATATTGATATATTTTTTGGGGCTTTTCTCTAATCTAAAGATTTCCTCAAATAAAACAGAATGATTTGCAGCAGGCATGTGTAATTAGAAACAATCTCAGGTGTGAAAGTCACTCAGATCATACACTCATAAGAATGTATATCCTGTCATGCAAAAACTTGTCCCAGCATTTTGTGTTTTGTGTTACTTCACTTTAAATGAGGCCTATAATCTAAAAACGTAGACATGCTTGTTGGGTTGCATAAGGCTTTGTCCACACCTCACCCAGTAATCTCTCAGAGCAGGTCAGCGTAGAGGATTGTGCTAGACTATATTTACACGATACAGCAGCAGCAACTACCAGCAGTGTTTGATACTTTGCTGTTGCCATTTTTTTTGTCTTACAGTGGTTTGTATGGACCCGTGTATGTTTGTACTGTTGTGAATCCAGCGTTAGTAAAACACTAATAGGTTCAACTGGGGTTTCTTTAAAGGTCTTTTAGTATGAAACAGTCAAGAGACACACACGCAAAATAACTAACTTCAGTGATACTAAAAAAGATCAATTATCAACACTGAAAACATGAAAATGTCACTTTTACGTGCAGAAAACACATGTATTTGTCTGTGAAAAACCTGTTCCTCTCCCTGACTATTGTGGCGGACACATTAGTTCAAGTCGGGCAGTGGTCTGTTCGTCCTTTCAGATGTTAATTCTGATAGTTGTTTATCCTCCCATCTTCCTTTCGTTTGCAGTAGCTACCTCTTATACTGGGTCACTGAACTAAGCTGTCTAAGCTTAACTGCCCTCGGTGGCTAATGCTAACTAAGTAGCTGAGCAACAGCAGGTGGCATCGACACGACTCCGATGTGCTCATGTGCTGCATCTGCAAAGTTAACTTGAGATAGGTGTCTTCACCCTACACCACAGTGGAAAGTCTCCTCAGGTGAAACGTTTTTTTTTTTACAAACTTAGTAGTTAGCAAAGATATGAGAAAAGTAAAGGCAGCCACCTCCCAGCAGAAGAGGGGGATGGTGTTAAGGGGATTATCCATATGATCACCAAATCTCAGCTCCTTTTACTCACCAGAAAGTCTAATTCAGAGATATTTTTACTTTCACAAATTACCAAAAGTGCAGACTGAAAACCTCTTGTGATTTAGTGGCAGCTGGTTTGCAGCTAATCGTTCTGCAAAAGAAACCTCATTAAACACTCAATGTTTGCATATTTTGTGGCCGTTTTGATAATAGTCAGTGAACTGAAAGGATTAGTTGATTAATCGATAAGTCTGAATATTTGTAGAAAATGAATCGGCAACTATCTTGATAATTGATTGGTTTTTAATGCTGAACAGTACTTGCTGCTTTTCCCTGTCATATACCATTGTAAACTGAGTCCCCAAGGAATTTGAAGATGCCACCATCTGGAAAATAATAAAAAGGGGGATTTTTCATTCATTTTTTCTGACATTTTATTGACAAAAATATTAATTGTTTAATCAGGAAAATAATTGGCAGATTAATTGGCAGTCGTTAGCTGCAGCCCTATATGAAATGTGGGGAGAGAGAGGATGCCATGGAAGAGAATAAACAAAACAATACAAAGTATAGACAGTAATAGTTCTCATTTACTGGAAAGTGAAAAAACAGAAGGTTACTAATAAATCTACTTACTGTACATGTGTTTTCTCACCTCACCTGAAGGTCAGCAGGTGTGCAAACAGAAGGCAGAACAGACACAGGGTGTTTCTGTGTGTGTGTGTGTATATGTGGGTGGGTCAGCTGTGTCAGCATCTACATGCTAAACTGGCCTCCATCTGCTTGTCGTGTGCAGTGGCACCTGCTGTGCCAGCCTGAGAAGACTTGCTATGTTATGACAATGTTGTTTTCTTAAATGAAAAAAGAAGTGCAGATATTTTTTTCTGACAACAAACACTGGAAAGTTTTGCCTTTACTTTGCAGCTTGGAACAAATTGTTCATTGTTCATATACTGCATATTTGTATTACATGTCTGCATGAATATGTTTGTATCTGTGGTGGAAGAAGTATTCAGATGTTTTAGTTTAATTAAAACACTAACACCACAGTGTAGAAATGCTCTGTTACAAATAAAGGTCGTGAATTCAAAATTTGACTTAAAAAGTACACAAGTATTAGCTTCGAAATATAGGCCTAAAGTAGATTTAGATCTATCTGTACAAATCTGTATGTGCAATCCAATATGAATACTATTCTACTACTATAATAATACATCATAAATTATTAGTTGAGTGTTAGTTGAATTTTAAATCTATAAAAAGTAACCAGCATCTATAGCTGTTAAATAAATGAACTACGCATATTTGTTGTTTATTTTCCTGCTGTAGAGGTAGTATGTAATATGTTTTATTTTTTACATATTGTCAAATATACATAGCGTGTATGAGTTTGTGGGCATACGGATGTTCTTGTTAGTATGTGAGGGAATCAGTGTTTACCTGCTGAGTAACAGCGTGGGTGAGTCACCATCCAGGTAGGCTTAGCGCTGGCTGACCTATATAAACACAGACAGCTGGACTGGACTGCGGCCCTTATTGTCAAACTACACACTTCAAAACAGGTTCTGGAAAACGTGCAGCTGTCAGATGTGAGAGGAAACACATTCACAATACTGTCCTCGGAAATGAAAAAAAAAATCAATCTACATAATCTGTGTTGTCTGCCCATGAAAAGATAAATGGATTTTTTTCACTCTCGTGTAGCTTGTCAAATGTTGCACAGGAAGTATATTTGATTGAAATTGGCTGTTGAGTCACCTACATGCCACGTACTTCCTCTAAAACCCTGTTGTACAAGTGCTTACCTATCTGTTGTCTTTTTTTTCAGATCTGATTGTTAAAGTTATTCAACAGAACATGGGGGGAATCAAAATAGAAGAATGGAGAAAGGTACGTTTTGTTCTTGCAAACTGTAAAAAAAAAAATATATATATATTTGATGACATTTTATGGTGTTAGATTGTGTGCCATTTGAAAGAAAATTAAATAATAGTCTAAAAAAACGTCTCTCAAACACTTTGGACACATAGCAATAAGAATCACAATGGGATTCTATCATGGCCTAGTGAATTGAGCTTGTTGGCAGTAATGTTAACCTTTTATTGTGCTGGACTCTTGATGTTGCCTTCACGTCTCTCTTTAGAAATAGAAATTCTCCTGCCTCCTAATCTCTTGGCTGTCACACTAACCTTGTTTGTTTGTCTTCGTTTTCCTCCTGCTACGGATTTGTGTGTGTGCACGTGCGCTTGTTTTTCTGCATGCATCTGTGTGCACGTGCTATGGGGTCACAGCCAGAAAATGTGGTCCTGTTGCTACAGGTAAACTCCTCATAACAGTGTGCTGAAATCTCACATAATACACACTCCAATGTCTGACAAATGACTTATTGAGGGAGTGACGACTGCATGAATCCTCTCTGCAGTGGATCTACTACGAGGCTGGATTCCTCATATGTGCGACCATCGGTATTACGTTCGTGGTCCTCACGCCCATCATCGGCATGTGTTTCTGTGTGTGTCGATGCTGTGAGAACTGCGGCGGGGAGATGCACCAGAGACAGAGAAAGAACGTCGATTGTCAGAGAGGTTTCTTTACTGCCTCACTCATCACCACCTCCATCTTCATCATGTGAGTCGTCTTCATCATTATCACTTATTTATTTTTTCTTTTCATGAGGTAAATTAATGTATGATTAGCAGTGGTCAGTTTGTGAAATTTGAACAAAGGGGATGGTAATTGAGACTAAACTTTACCTGCAATAATAAAGTGTAGCAGCCTCCACAGTTCAGATTAATTTTCTCAGTCATATCTGTAGTAAAATATTTTCTTACAGTGGTTGCTCAGTCTCGGGGTGTATTTTCGCAACTGAATGATAAGAATATTACAGGAATACCACAGATAGCAGTGTGTCTCTATGATACTCTCTATCTTCTGCAACTGCTACTTGTCACTTTGATCGTGAAGGTGATATTATCCCATAGAGTATATATGCTACAATATAGTATACAATTAAGTATTTATAGCATATAGCTTAGAATAGTATACATCCAGGACAAAACTAACAGACTGGGAGAAAAAGGCACAATTGCAAATCTGTGTGCTACTTCAGCACCACAGACAGCGCCATGGATTTATCAATACACAGCACAGTGCTGAGCTTCTGATATGTCACAGCCATGGTCGGGGCCATAGATTCTAATTTGCACAAACCTCAGTCAGATAAAGGATCAATGAGTCTATGCTAACAAAGGGGGTGGCATCCCTCCTCACCCCCTTACAAATCCCCCACTGATTATTAGTGTGATTCTGTTCTCACTGTGTGCATCCTGAATTCATCCTGTGTTCTGATGAGTTCTTTGAAAGTGTCAGACTCTGTACTGCTGCTAGAGTTTTGGATATACTGTGCTGGATACTGGAAAACTTAATTAAGTATATATCTTCACATGGTTATATTGGAAGATATAAGGGACGCATGTCTTGCTGAGCTTTAAGGCATGGATACCAAAGCAAGCAGTACACAAGTGTTAAATGGATTGTTAGAGGGTGTTTATATGCTTAAAAGTGCTCCACTGATTTAACATTGTACTGTAACATTGTCAGACTCACAGTGGACAGTTTGAAATATCAAAAGTGATTCAGCAGAATTAGAGGTATTGTCTTTTTTCTTGTCAAAACCTGGCAACCTACATTACCCACAATGCAACAAGTTTAGTAGGAGATTACATTACTTTGTGCTAGTAACAGCTAATGTAGCCCTGAGCCGCTAGCTTCAAGCAGAGATGAGGAGCGGGCTACAGGGGTCTCTAGGTCACAGCCCCCTCATGTACAATGTTTTTCACATATGCAGCAGTACTTTCCAAGACCTGTAAACAGACAGAGATGTGTAAAATCAGTGGAGTTCCCCTTCAACTACATCTGACTAGAATATGCTTGCAGTTTACCTGCTGTGGAGGAGACAGGTGCTCGGCCGGGAGAAATACAATCCAAACAGTGCAGGACAGTTAGGTGTTACTGATATCACTTGGCTGGCTGTGAGAGGCCTCTCTGTCTGAATGAGTGCTTTCACATTACAAACATGAAGCTCACGCACGCACACACACACACACACACACACACAAACACGTACATAAAGCACTTTGTGGCCATTTGATGATGTGGAGGTATCATTTGATCGGGGGTTTGTTATTATGATTCTTTTATAATCTCTCACAGAGAGGATTCTTTTTTCTTTCTCCTTCAATTGCAATTCAGTCAAATCCTTGATTCAGGCTCAGCAGAGCTAAAGAGATCAGTTATCTGGCAGGTGACTTAAAATTCCTTAACAAGGTATAAAATAAACCAAGGTCAGGAATAACACTAACCAAAATGTCACTGCAATAATTAACAAAAACACAGCTGAAACCTGGCATGTGATCAGCTCAGTCCCTTCACTCTATCTGTGAATGAATGAAGGACGAATAACTCTTGACTGTGAAGAAACCAAATAGTCCTGCACACTGTCAATCACTCACAATCACTATTTTACTGGATGAAGGTCTGAGGATTGAAACATTGCTAAAATATATTAGTACACATGATTGACAGTGTGCAGGATTTTCTGGTTTCTTCACGTTATTCAAATGTCAACATTTGGATCAATCCTGCTGTTTGTAATAAACCTTCTACCAGATTACACTTCACTCATCTGACCAACAGGACAGACAGGCAGAGAAGATGTTGCTGTTGTCGAGACTTTGAAATCCACATCCAAATCTGTGAATCTTTAATGACTGACCTTTGAAGTCAGAAATATATTCTAAATGTAGCCATGCTTCCCTCTGCTGGTCACTGTGTTTCTTAACTTTGCTCATCGTGTGTGTGTGTGTGTGTGTGTGTGTGTGTGTGTGTGTGTGTGTGTGTGTGTGTTTCAGTCTGGGAGTACTTATTGCCTATGCTGCGAACCATAACATCAGCGCCCAGATTAAGAGCACTCGGCGGTTCATCAACACCAATATGAGAGACCTGAAGACATTTGCTAACAACACACCTGCGGTAAGCCCTCACTCACACACACACACACACACGCACGCATTCCCATATAAAAGGCACACACACTAACATCATTTGTATGTATATATATATATATATAATGTCTAATGTGTGTTTTCTGTTGCAGCAAATTGAATATCTGACAGTGCAGTACACCACAGCAAAGAACAAAGTCCTGTCAGACCTTGACAGTAAGCTGAACTTACACTGTTTACGTACAGTATTTGTCCAATTTCTCTCACTTTGTTTGCCTGTTGCTCACTGTGTTAACCTCCAGTACCAACGTGTAACTGTAGTGTTGCCATAAAACCGTCTGACCTTGCTGTGTTTCCTGACAGACATTGGACCTCTGCTGGGAGGGAGGATCCACAGTCAGCTGGAGAAAGAGGTGGTTCCCTCACTGGACACTGCGCTGCGTATGGCAGGAGGTATCACGCACCGTCATGTTTTAACTTTTAATACGACCTCCTGTTCACTTCAAACAGTTAAGACAGTATCACAATGCAGCGCTGATGCTGCTGAGCTGAAACAACATCTCCTGTATTCTGTTCACCACATCTGCATCTATATTTATTTTAAAATTCAAGGATAAACCTCTTCAGCCATGAATCATTTGTGTTACAAAGTAAAATGCTGTTCATGTCTTGTGTAATATAAGATCCTTAGAAACCTCAAAACCTCTACAGGTCAAACAAAACTCTATTCTTTCATTTCAAATACAAAATGATATACCTTTATCGTGTTGAATGTTACAGTAAACTGAAATGATAAAGCACTACTTAATCTAATTGTGACACCATAAAACATGAACATGATTTTTTTACTTGCAGTTTCCTCTCTTGAGGTTTTATTACTACACACTTGTGTGTCTTTTAAGGGCATATTCTCACTATTTTTGAACTGTCCTCTTCCCTCTTTGATTCCATCACATTTCCTTTTATCTACAGGAAAAGTTGAGAGTGCCATCAAAGGTAATCAGAGCAGATCTGGACTCTGGTGTTTCAGTGCTCGTGATCCTGGGTGTTGTAAATACTATAGATGCGAATCCTGAACCACTCTTGTACCCTGTAAAAACTCTTCTATTGTGGTTTTCCTTTGTTGTCAGTGGAATCAGTGTTATTTTTATAATGTGGGTAGTCCTGTGGTGGTTGCGTGAATTGTGAATGTATATTGATATAGATCCTATGTGGCTCACCAGTGTGAAAATACAAAACATCAGGCCAAAAATGTTTTTCAAAAACCTGCTAACTATTGAGTCAGTTTCATGCTTCCTCTCCCTCCTGTAGCCATGCGGGAGACCAAAGAGGCCCTGGAGAACGTCAGCTCCTCCTTGGAGGTTCTTCAGGAGGGAGCGGGGAAACTTCAGGCCAGTCTGTCAGGGGAGCGCGCCTCTCTGTCCAACACCCTGTCAGACCCCGCCTGCACTAATGGAGCTGTGTCTCACACCTGTAACACCATCCGCTCCACGCTGTCCCAGCTGGGAATCAATGCTGACTTCTCTGTGGTACCAAAGAACTAAAGATTGTTTGATACATGAAATGGGAATCAAAACCTGAAAATGAATGGAAACTAGCATTTTAAATGCCAGAAGAATTCTCCATATTTACTCAACTTCCCTCTTTTTCTCTTTTTGTCTGTCAGCTCCCAGATGTCAGTCATGCATTGGACAACGTAAATACTGTCTTGAAAACAGACCTCAGTAATATTGTACAAAAGGTTAGTCTCTGTCTCCAGTGTCATCCTCCTGTTCAGCTGGTAACTTTCTTTTTACCCAGTCTTAATTTTACAAAGCAAAAAAATAAAAACAGAACTTAATCGTCTTTTCTCTCTTACTTCCCACCTCCAGGGTTACTTGTCCTTTAATGATACACCAAGGATGGTTAAAGAACAAACTAGAAACATTGTCACAGGTACACAAGTGTGTATGTGTGGTTGTGTGTGTGTGTGTACACATCTTATATGTGTGCGTATTTAGTTTGCCTAACAAATGAAGATGTTTGCCTCTCCTCTTTACCAATTCTTACTGTAGTCTTTCACTTTCATATATTCTTCTTCTTCTTCTTCTCTCCCCTTCACTTGCATACTTGTGAACGATGAAAACACAGCTCTACCTCGTAAGTCCTTCTCACTTTCTGTTAGACCCCCCACCCCCTTTCCCAATTTTATTACCTCTGAGTTGACAGGACATCTAGTTAATATAAGATAAGATAAGATAAACCTTTATTAATCCCTCAATGGGGAAATTGCACGGCTACAGTCGTAAAGTTGTGCAAAAAAACAGTAGTAGATATAAAATATAGAAAGAATAAGATAAAAATAAAAATTAAAATATCACATGCTGAAAGAGCTTATCAACAATACTGAATAAAAAGAGTAAAAAAAAAATGTATATAAAGAAAGCTCATTGCTGAGCGGCAGCTACTGTAGCAGGCTGCCACTCGTGCAGCGCCGGAAGGTTAGAAAATGCACAATTTTGATTGGCTTTCTGATTTTTTGGTTGTCTTTTTGTTTATAGGAGTAAAAGGCATGCTGGATAAGATTGGCACAGAGATCAACAGCTTCTCCAAGATGTTCCCAGTGGAAGCTTCTTTGGCCAATTTCACCATTTTCCTCAACCAAGAACAGAAAACCATTGAGTCCTTTTACCCACAGATTGACCAAATAGATTTCTACAGGTTTGTGCGTGTGTGTTTGCCTGTGTACACGTATTTATCAGGTTGTTTACCATATTATGGGGACAAATGTCCCATCTGAGGGGCAAGAATTTGCCAGATAAGAAATAAAACACAAATCTTTAGCTGTTATTACAAGTTCAATGTTAGAATCATGACTTGTGATTTCACGGTTGTGATGAGTGTAAGTCTCCAGGAAATTGATGTGAATCAGTACCGTGTCCTCACAAGTGACAACAGCGAGTGTGTGTGTGTCTGTGCTGCAGGTGGATCGGATGTGTGGCAGTGCTCTGCATGGTCGTCCTGGTCCTGGCCTTCAATGTTCTCGGACTGCTGTGTGGCAGCTGTGGCTACGACAAGCAAGCTACACCAACAACCCGAGGCTGCCTGTCAAACACCGGCGGCAACCTGCTAATGGCGTATGTTACCAAGACAACAGACCAACACTATATAGGAAATAGGGAGTGATTTCAGACACGGCCTAGACCTTTCTCATAACAGACATGTTGACTTGTATTACAGGCTATAAAATACAACTATAAAATAATACATTCTGTTAAATACACTTGTGTTTTTCCTACTCTGATGAGTCCAAATGATGTGAGGAAGCTTTATTACTGTAGCATACATACATAAACATAGATATTATAGATCATGAGGAAAATATAAAGCAAGGTGTATTTAGTGACAAGGACTGAGTAGGAGTTTTTGTCTAATCCAGAAAGTTACACATAGTAAAATCCATCAGACAAACAATCTGTCTGGCCACTTTCAAGAAAAGACTAAAGACTCATTTGTTCCGGGAATACAACAGCACCTAAATGACACATTGTTTCTATAAAGTATAGCATATTGTACGATATTGTATTATTATATACCATTATATATATATATATGTATAATATATATATATATATATTATACAATTATATAATATTACAATATATATTGTATTTTGGTTTGAATGTATTGTATTTGCTAATGTACAAAGATAACCTGTTCTTAGATTTAATGCTATTTTTGATTCTGCCATTGGCAGCGATGTACTTACTTATAGCACTTGTGATTCATCTCTTACAAGTTTGATGAGAGAGTTTGCAGGCTCCCCTGGGACCTTGAGCAGACCTCCCCCACCTTCGGCAGAAAGGACAGCTTGAATATCACTACAGACTCACATGGTAGACATACTTGCTTAGCATCAGCATGTTAGCATTTAGCTTGCAATAGCAATGTAGCTCAAAGCATCACTTATGTGCACCCTAACAGAGCCGCTAGCATGGCTGTAGCCCCCTAGTATTGTTCTTGAGTTGAAGGCATATAGTACATGTGTATGGAAGATAACTTCTGTTATGATTTGGCGCTGACTGAATCAATTTCTAGTGCATTAGACTGTACTTCATCAACTAACATAGACTTGCTGCTGTCAAATCTATGCTCAAGATCCTGATATTGTAATGTTACTATTTTTATTTTTGTCTACTCTGTACACACAGCTATTGCATGTCTGTGTCCTGGAAGAGGGATTCCTCCTCTAATGCTTGTTCTTCAAAGGTACAATAACTCTATGACTATCCAGACAAATGCCTTACATACAGCATATGTGAACAAATAGGAACAAGAGTCCCAGCTTAACAGCATGTCCTGCTATTGTTGGACAATATACAATAAGTAGGCAGCATAATTCTCTAGCTAATGAATGACAAAACTGATAAGATTTGGTAGATGCACTGAGAAGAGTGAGCAAACGTCCTTCAAGACATTTTTAATCAATAACATTATCATGGAAGAAACCTCCAGCTTGTAATACCCACCTAATATCACAAGATGGCAGCATGAGTATTAAGAATAAATGCACACCTGTGTCTGGAACCCACTCTCTCCTCTCATGTCTCAATCGATGACATAATCCCTCTGCCAATGAAAAGGAGGGAAATCTGTTTGAAATCAAGTAAGATGGAGAAGATAGAGAAAGCAATGTGTCTCCATAAGCCTATAAGGCATAAAGTGAAAGATTGCATATTAAAAATGTCAATGTGCCACCACTCTGTCAATGATAATAACAATTATGATCATAATGTGTTTATTTTATTGAATTTGTTTCACGTTTCACTCTTTGGCTGCTATATCTCATCAAATAATCCTCCATTCATTTTGAAAAACACTGTGGATTATTCAGTAATGGCTCCTTCTACCCTCCTCCATTCCCCTGCTCTAGGGTGTGTGAGGAATGCCCTTGCTTTGCACCAATTATTAATTATTCACCCTGCTAAATTAATATGCACATTGTGACTGTACAATCACCTACAAATAAATACAATCCCTCTCTACAACACCCACACTGGTGTGTGTGTATGTGTGTGTTGGCAGTAGTAGTAATGGTGATAGTGTGGATGGCAGGATGCCAGCTGTGTGTGTGTGGTCTGGGTCGCTGTAAAGTTGTTCTCTACACTATCTATCGGCACTAATGGAGTGGTAATTGTTAGCAGCACATTGAAGCAATTTCTTAATCTCATCTTGGCAGCGGGGGGGAAATCAATGCTGTTAGTCACTGCTGTCGACGTGCTGTACATCCTCACACCTATGTGAATGTGTATGTGTGCATGTACGCCTGCATCTGTGTGTGCAGTGTAAGCTTGACACATCAGAAGTTGAGGCTGGTCACCATGGAAACCCCCTACCCAGAAAGAAATTCCCATTTGGTGAACGGCTGCCTGTGTGGGGTGGTCCTCAGTGAGGATGCTGATAGAGGAATAAAAGAGTATCCTGGGTGGAGAATCCGTCACTTACCCAACAGGCTGGAAATCCTGTTGAATCCAGGCATAACGTGGTTATTTCACTGTACACTAATGTTAAGAGAAATGTTCACTGTTCAGGTACAGGTTTACTGTATAGTGGCCTCATAATATAATGTGATGCGCCAGACGGATTGTTACACAGAACCATCTGAGAATTGTTTGGAAAAGGTCAATTAAAAAAAAATTGAAGGTGATTGGATGAACCACACCCACCGAAGGGTTAAACAATATGCAACCAAAAGCTAACAAAATGCCTGCAGCTAGCTAAAAACATTAGATCTCAGCATGTCAAAGAATTATTTTAGCCCCGTGTGTCGACCAGAGAGGACGAACTTAATGTTGTGGTTCTATCTCAGTGTTCCTTCTCAAGCTAAGTTACTCTAGTTATCTAAGACACTTAACAACAACATAATACTGCATAGCTTTCT
>JAVQJL010054243.1:0-21247 GCA_036024295.1 Nannoperca obscura | reverse complement strand
ATCTAGCTCAAACACAACATTACTGCTAAGTAAGGAAGTTATGTGTAAAGAAACGTACATTCGTATGGACTTTCTCCGCTCTCCTCCGGCGGACTTCAAAACAGCCTCTCTCGTTAACTGACAGCATGTTGCCAAGCTGTCACTCCGATCAAAACTGGCCAATAGAAACGTCTTTCAGCGTAGGTCCCGCCCACGGCATAAAGGTGAACCAGAAGCACAACTTTTAGATTCGCAAGCAAAACTTTTAGATTCGCAAGCAAAGCTTTAGGGTTCGCAAGCAAAACTTTTAGATTTGCAAGCAAATTTTCAGGGTTTGAAAGCAAAAGTTTAGAGTTTGAAAGCAAAAGTTTAGAGTTTGCAAGCAAAAGTGTTGAAAGTTTCTCTCTCAAACCACTTTTTTGACTGCTTTAAAAAGAAACAAAATTCTCTCCATACAAACAGCCTCCTTGGGTTTCCTCATGCTTCCACATTTTTGGCCCATAGCATGCGCACTAGTACCTCTCTGGCTGAGCCGACAGAGCATACGCATCTGTGATCTCCTTTGGCCAAGTTGGCTGACTTCCTCTTGGTTCCCATCACGTATGAATGGGATAAAATAATCATATAGGTCTTCTAGACTTTCCAAATTGTATTGGACCTTATGGATCAAAGTCTGACAATACAAAGAGTAATTTGGGGGCTATTTGCTGCTCACAAAACTTGACTCACTGTTTTACTGCCGCTCCTCTTCTTATGATGGTGTACGAGGAAAAATGCCATCAGGTGATACTGCAATACTAAGTAAATTGTTGCTTTTAATGTTACGCTTTTCTCCATGATGACTTTACATTGACCAACACCTTTCTCTTTGGATTTTAATCGTAATTGACACATTTTCACTGGGGGAGTCAGTTCCATTAGCCTGTTACCCAAGCTACCATTTAAATACATACTACATGTCAGTCCTGTTGATGTATGCATATAGAATCCCAGTTTCCCTCAGTGGGATAATTTAGCTGATAGGAAAGTCTAATATTTCTAAATAATGTATGCATGTAATTATTATATTTTTGTGTGATTTCAAATGTAGAGAACATGATTTATAAATTGGCTAAATTGAAGCAAAACGAAATAGTGACAGGCAATTCCTTCCTTGAGCTTAAACAAAAAAAGTGGTAAATCGGAAAAGTCCCATCTCTGAAAGCAATGAGAGTCTGGGCAAACAAATAATGAAAAAATTGCACCACCACAAAAACAACACATTGAAACACTCAAATTGAAGGAGTGATCATCCTTTTTCCTTACACAAACCACAGCTTATGAGTGTATGAAACCACTCTCTGACGGCTTTGTTTGGGCTCACTGGGATAAGATGCATGTCATTAACTTTTGAGGTTTAGGGTTTGAAATTTGGCTCAGGACCTTTGATTCATGATCCCTTCTGAATATTTTCTCCCAGTCTCCACTGTATTTTAGTGAATTAAGCGGAAAAAACAACAGAGTCCTTTACAGAATGAGACATTAAGTATTTGTGAAGTGAACAGATTTGGCGAATGCTGAACGTCTCACACCACATAACTACTGCCACTCTTTCCCTCTCTTCTTCTTTCTTTCCTCACTCTTTCTCTTGCCATTCCTCGGGTGCCCTTTTCAACCCCCCATCTCATTCTCTCTGCTTTTAATCTCTCAAACCTCCTCTTTGTCTCTTCCTGTCATTCTGCCTCATCGACACATTCTCCTTTTATTTCTCTCTTCCTTCCCATTATCCCATAATCGTTCTGTCTATGTAATTCCCTCTTTAGTTCTCTCATCCCAGTCTCTGTATTTGTATGAGCTGAGAGACAGTGTACTAATAATTAGCATCTTTTTGTAGTGCAGGACAGGGCTAGTGACCAGAGTAACAGCTTCATGCTTCACTTCTCACACACACACACACACACACACACACACACAGAAAGATAGGCAACAAGACACACATTAATATCATGCTGTCACAAAGAATTCCCTCTCTGTTTACCAAGTCTCTCTCACACAAAGACATATTCCAGCCCAGGCTCCCTAGGAATTACATTTATATTGGACAATAATGGAGGACCCATCTAATGCCAATGTTTGGAGGAAATGCATGATGTAATGTGGTGGTTTTGTAGAATGGCTAACAATTTGTTAAATTAAAGCAACGATTACGTAAAATAATATGTAACCATGATGCAGATGTTTTCCTAATCTTAAAACTGCAGAAACAAGTTGTGAACACAGCATTGACATATCATCACCTTTGAAATTGACATTGCATACTTCAGTAAACGAGCCTAATGTTTTTCTCGCCGCTAACGCAAAATGGAGAAAAAACTAGCGGGCCATGCTGAACAGATAATCAAGATACCAAACCAATCAGAGAATTAACATAAGGGAAAAATCTGGGTTCAACACCATAGATGGAAAAAACCTAGATAAAAAGGTAAGGTTGTTTTGACATTGTAAAATGCAACTACCTTAACAACATTTATTCCACAACATGTTTTATGATTAAGCTGCATAGGTTGAGTTACATTTAATTGGAATAAATCACAAATAAGTTCCAAATTGTTCAAATTAGCCCTGTGACAGCCTTTTTTGCCTCCTCCGTTTTTTACTTTCAGGTTCTTTCCATTCTGTCAAGACTGTATAAATTCATATGTCAATTCACCAAAATTAAACTGTATGCAAAGCATTACACAAATTATCTTTGCTTTTGAGAACAAATCCACTAACTGCAGTTATTATAGTGAAATAGATGAACTGTGGTTTGTCTCTGTCTTTGTCTTCCTCCTTATAACTCTCATAGTTCCCGCTTTCACCTCCCTCTTCTTCTAGCGTCTTCTTCTCTCTGTCCCTCCTCCTCTTCTACTCTCTTCCTCCGTGCCAGCAATGGGCAGGTTAGAGAATAATTGGTGGAAAGTTTGGGCTTCTCTTCACACTGGGTCTCATCCATGTAAATGGTCTGATATCTGACGGCACATTAATGGTTAATGCTATAT
Organism: Nannoperca obscura; assembly: GCA_036024295.1. Lineage (NCBI taxonomy): Eukaryota > Metazoa > Chordata > Actinopteri > Centrarchiformes > Percichthyidae > Nannoperca > Nannoperca obscura. Next base: position 18,248 of record JAVQJL010054243.1, on the reverse strand, counting down.
ACAGCTGTGTGCATGTATGCTGGCAACTCTGTGTGTGTGTGCTCTTGAGACTTTGTACTGGTATTAGTGTAGGTGTCTGCTCGCTTAATTTTGTATTTTTTGTATGTCAGTGATGAAGTATGTCCTCATACAGTGTGTGTGTGTGTGTGTGTGTGTGTGTGCGTGCATGTGGTTTAAGGGATCTTTTAGCCAGACAGATCTTTGGCTAAGCTCTACTGTGGGCCCCTGCAAAGCAATTATCTCCCCATAGACTGTGTACACACTTCCTTTGTGTGTGTGTGTGTGTGTGTGTCTGTGCGTGTGTGAGAGAGAGAGAGAGACAGAGACAGAGTGAAAGAAAGGAAAGACAACTTTTAAAGGGGGCTATCATAACATCCCAATGTCGCTTTTAACACACACACACACACACACACACACACATAATTATGTTTATGTGTAATGATGACGGACCACTTTTGAAGCATTTTTGGAGGGAACACTCTGACCAATAACATCCCTTTCTTTATCCTCCTTCTCATATAACTACTCAACCTTCAGTCTTTATATAAGCTCTCATTCTAGGCCAGTGCTCTAAATGTTATTCCTTCTTTCCCATGTCCTACTTTAGTACATATTTAAGTCCTGAATGTTGCTGGAATTATATACCAAAAGGTGTATAGGCCTATAGTCCTATAAGCCTCCAACTTATCAGCCTAGCTTAATACACCTAAAAAATGCTTCACCTAAAAAACACTCGTAAATTGAAAAATCGTAAAGACAGGAGCATGTGCCAGACGCATTGTACCACAGGAAAACTACTGGTGCGTTACCTTTAATCTTGATGTTAATCCAACTAGTACTTCTTTATACCTGAATTTTGCCCTTTATTTTAGACCGATAAGTCTAACTCAAATCAACCTTAATCCATCCAGACCAACTTTTGTCCTGATTTAATGTCTCTGGTCTAACTAGCCCATTTCAGTTAGTAGTAACTTTTATAATTTTACTGAATGGACCCATAACATTGACAGGTCAAATAGGTCCCTAGGTCTCTAATAAACCCCTGTCCCCTGAAAGTTTACAATTCAGGAGTTAAATAATGCACAGTGCTTTTCTCAAGCACAGTATTATGAGTACACACAAACACACACAGACACACACTTGTGTTACTGAATGGGCAGTTAAATAATGCCATATGTTGCTCCAGCGGCTTTGTTTCCTTGCAAAGATATTTTTTTCTCTTGCTGCTTCCCATGTTGTGTTTGATTGATGGTCTAATTTACTAGAATATCACACTGACATACACGCTCACACAAAGACACACACACACACACAACACTAAACCAGCAGCCTGGTGGTGTGTTAGAAGGCTGATTTTGCTAAGGCAGATCCAAATATCTGTGGACAGGCACAGTTAGTGATACTCTTAAAGTGTGTCTCACTTTTTCAAAAATACTGAAAGAAAACCTACTAAAATCATCTGTTACAGTGTGATATAAGTTACAAAAATGTTCATGGAAAGATCTTTCTTTTTTCTTTCCTTCTTTTGTTCTTTCTCAGTTACTCAGGATAATCTCTAGATCTGTCTGTGGACAATTTTTGCAATTCTTTTACTCTAATATCCTTTTGACAAATTAAATTCCAATCACCTGCATTGCATTGGGGTGGCATCAAATGGGTCCTCCATGGATATCTGAAAACCTTGATAAATACAAAGCTAAAAATATCTGTATATGCCACATGTGATTTGGGTGAACTGACCAGTCCTCCCTCTAATCAGACACACAGCTTTAAAGACTTGGAGTTCAGAAAGCTGCAAAATACAGTTCTGTGAAGCTATTTCTTTCTTGCTGTAGGTCTTGAACACATATACAGTACACACTCAGTATAATGGCTGGGCAGCCATGTGTTTGTGTGATTTAAGGTTCAGTAATAATAACTCCTTAAACTCTAACCTCTGTGATTAAACTACTGATTGAGCAGCACATCTGCACAGCTGACCATTTGTGTGTGTGTGTGTGTGTGTGTGTGTGTGAGAGTGTTTCAAGCTTATGTTGTACCACAGCTCTAAGCTATTTACTGACAGACACAACAGTGTTTATCTGCAGACAGCAAGCCAGGGAACAGGTCTCTGTGAGCTGTGTGTCTGAATTAGTGTGTAATGTGTTTAAAACATGAAAATTATTTACAATTTATTGTTGTTTTTTTTGGGGGGGTTTTGACAGTTGAATCAATAAAAAAAATATTTAAATAAAGTTTAGATGAGTGGTTTAGAGTCTAATGGATATAAAAGAGACACAGACATACAAAGAGATATTTTAAAGTTCTGTGTGGCAGATACCCACGTACATTTTCTGTTCACACTGACAGTAGTAGCCCCAATCGTTAAAAAGCCCTGCTAAACTATCACAGACGCACGCACGCACACACACACACACACACACACACACACACACACACACACACACACACAAGGTTTCGGATAACTGCATTTATAGTCCTTTGTCTAACAGGAAAAAAACAAGGCTGCGTAAACGAAAGAGTGTGTGGCCCAAACAGCGAGAAAGACAAGAATATGCTGAAGTTACACTGTATTATAAATAATAGTGTGTGTTTGTGTGAGTCACTGACTACTAGCACTGTACTGTTATATTTACCCTTTAAATGTGCTCAAATGAAATAGTTATACAAGATGTGTTTTAAGTATGGTAAGTGTCTGTTACAATCAATTATCTATTTATGTATGTAAGAAATACATTTACTATTTTTTATATCATTGTCCACTGCCCTCTATTAACCCAACATAGTTAAATGAGAACAGAGTGAATTTGTATGAATCTGTGTTGTGTTCTGTTAATTTGAGGTGAAAACAAATTATCTAGATCCAGATTTGCAGACCAACACTGCATGGGAAACCTTAGTTAAGGCTGTAGGGCAATGAAATTGTATGTGCATGTGTGTGAGTGCATGTCTGTGTGTGCATGTGTATTTAGTGCAAAGGTTAACCTCTTCCTTTTCCTCCCTAACAAGGAACGGTCAAAGGTCGTGATACAAATGGAGGGAGAGGAGGAAGGAGGGATGAAAGGATACACTGTCAAAGGAGGCAGGGAAGGAGACTTGAGAGAAGTCTAATAAGGTCTATAAATAACCAAATAACGGCTGACAGAGAACCAATGAGCTGCCTGGTCCAAAAAAAAGTCTTCACGCAAGATCTCACAGCTTTTGTCTTTCTCTCTTTGTCTTCTGTTTCTCTCCATTTGCAATGTTTTTTTTGTTTTCATACATGGAGCTTCACTCACCAACTTAAGTACATTTCCAGTCTCTGGGTCTTGTGTTAAAAGCAGCCAAAATCAGTGTTTCAGCAGAGGTGATTTTGTAATTTTCTCCTTTATGAAATCTTCAAGTATATTTGAGTGAGTAAATGTCCCCAAATTCCAGATATTTGCAAAAGGTCTATGATTTAATACGCAGTTTTTCCTTATTTGTGCTAAAATAAATGATTAAGTGTGTATGAAGACTGGACTAAACATTTTGACTTCATCTTAAATCAGAAAATGTCACTGCAAATTTATGAGGTACAAAATGTGACAGAAATATGAATTCATCAATGTTTTGAAAATGGGGTAGCCACGTTTTGTGTGGGGTAAGATTTAAAAAATGTCAAACAGTCAAACACAAGAGAATCTGGGTTCACCAGTTTAATTTACTTATTCATTTATTCATTCGTGTCCTGAAATTAGTTTCCTCTGGCAGTATTTATTCAGCATTTACGGGAAATCTGAGACTGTATCTGGAGAAAATATTTGCTATTATATTATATTTGATTGTGCACACAGAAATCTCACACATACAGTGGTAGCTTAGGGTTTCATGGGGAAAATGCGTGACTTTACTGGAAAGTTAACATGGTTCATGAGTGTGAAATCTGTATAAACATATCTGCCTTTTTATCCCTCTTGCCTGTCCTGTCCTTTAACTTCCCTCCACTTTCACTCTGTCTGTCCTCCCCTTTTCAAACCGTGCACTTTCCTTCCTGTCTGTCTGTCTGTCTGTGTACATTCTTCCCTATCAGATAACTGAAGTCTTATCGGTGTGGAGGTGCTGAGTACTGAGCAGCTCCACCGTAACAACGACACATTCCTGCCTGCGATGTGTCTGTGTGTCAGTGAGTGTGTGTGTGTGTGTTTTAGTTTAAGATATGAAAGTAATGCTAACAGATGTGTATTAGTCTGCATGGTTGTGTCACAGGGAAAGAGAAAGACAGGGTCTGTTTTTGCGAGGTGCAGGAGTGTGTTTTTACCGATATGAAAGTGATGCGAAAATAAATCGGTGTGTGTGTGTGTGTGTGTGTGTGTGCATGGAAACATTCCTCTTTGCCACCTCCAAACCCGGCTGTCCCTGCACTAAAGGCCAATCAAAACAGACGTAAATTGTGGCCGGATATAAAAGCACTGCCAAAGCAATGGACTGTGTGTGTGTGTGTGTGTTTGTGCACACACATGTGGGAGTGTTAGAAGGGAAATTATACTTCTGTCTTAACTTAATATAGCAGCAAAAAGCTATAATTAGGTCTTCATATTATGAAAACATTGCAAAAGCATTTAGTTTGGTATGAATATCAATATCATATTTTCAAAAAATACCTTAGATCTTAATAATTTACAATAATAAAGAGATAATTGTGTAAGGGTCAGATTCCAGCATGTGAAATTGGACGCTTATGGGCAAGGTTGCACAATGTACATTAACAGATTTTATTTTTAGATCTGTATCAAAAGGTCAGAGAAACCTTTAATGACACTGGGCACTTGTAAAATGCTTTGACACAAATTTGAGCTGACTTTGTCCTGTTCAACTGCCAGCATGGATCACTGGCTAATTTATAGCATGTTACCTGATCCATCAAGGGAATAAGTTCACAGGTGTGTGTTGTGTGTGTGTGTGTGTGTGTGTGTGTGTGTGTGTGTGTGTGTTACAGGATCTATGGTAATGCTGTTACTCTATCAGCATCTCATTTCCACCCCCAGTTCTTTGCCTGTGATGCGATCTGCTCTATTTATGAAGATATGATTACAAACATGCATACTGGAACACATGTGTGTGTGTGTGTGTGTGTGTGTGTGTGAGGGATGGGGCTTCTGTCAAGGTTTTATTTTGTTAATACTTAACAACATTGTTAATACCATAACAATACTGATATATAAAGATTAAACTTTATTGACATATGCAGGAAAGAGCTTGTTAAATTTAATCAGATTATTTAGAAACATATTAGTGAGCATATGTTAAACAAAGCTAGGAGAACTCTCTTTGCATCAAGAGTATGAAAGATACAAAGGACTGGATGGACAGACACAAGATGAGAGAAAAAGAAAAACACAAAAGATTCACAAAGGAAACAGTTCACAGAGTAGTATAAAGTATGAATGACAGAGAGAAGGGAAAATGCAAAAAACCCAGGGTTGCATAACTGGCTGTCAAACGCCAACCAGCAGCAGTCAGGTAAGGGAAAGAAATGTAGGAAAAACAAATGAACAAGACATGCTCTCTTCTCCTTCATAACAGCAAGCATTGCCCTTCTCTACTCAACAAAAACTCATTGCTCTAAAGCAAACCACTGAACCCCCAGCTGCTCCAGAGGAGCTGCTCCATGGTCAACTCTACAAGATTACACTTGAACTGGGCAGCTCCCAGGCGAGCTATTCCAGCAGAAGAGAACGGGGCAGCACCAGGGTCAGTTTCTGCTGCAGCAGATATTTAGCACGCAGTTTTACACCACATTTGTTTATCACAAGCTGAAAATCCAACAGGACAATCACGATACCTATGACATGTCATAGGTTTATTCTAAAACCAGCACATATCAATGGAAAAAATTAAATGAAATTATTTATATTACATTAATAATAATGTCCAGATATTTGCTATTGTTGACATTAAAAACCCTTAATGTAACTGCAACTTTTTGAAATGATCTACATTTATATAGCGCTTTTGTATCATGTGACTTGGCCTATTGCTGGTCTTGCATGGCTACAGAGCATGAATATTTAATCATTGGACTAATACATTGAAAGAACTGTATACAAAACACTACTTCCACAGTTTTGAAAGGAAAATGTTTAAATACAGTGCCATTATAGTGGTCAGCTACATGAGAGACTACACTTGTTAATAGTCTTTAAGGATGTGAGACTTACTATTACGAGACTTGTGTCTTGACTTGGACCTTTCCCAACAGCCTTAAAGTAGAGCTTCCTCTAAGATTGGAGGTTGTGACATTGTTAAACATGATACCCCATTTTGGTGTAATCATCCAGTCTGTGAGAACAAATAAAATGTCTTCCTCCATTAGAAATACTAATATCTCCAGGATTTAGGGTTTAATTGGAGCCACAATTGATGCAGCTTTCACTGAAATCATGAATCAAATCACACAGGGTTTGAATTATGTCTAGGTTATCAGGCCTTCTGAAACTCAGCTTCATTTTACTTTCTGTTTGAAAATATGAGACAGACTGAGCTCTAATGAAATAAATCTAGTGTAACTGTACTGTAATTTCCACAGTTCTTTACTCCAGCGAGCTCGAGACACTGAAGTCATAACATCAAAGCCACCAGCCTGCTGGTAACAGGCAACACCGACTCACCAGGAGTCAAGCTCCCATGGCAGGACAAACACACAAGTGAACATGCATGACTCCACGCTGCTAGCTTATCTCTGATCCACCATCTCCCTTCCTGCGGTTTGGGTCTGATGAAGCCCTGTACTTCAAAGTTTGTGTGTGTGTGTGTGCACAAACTGTATGTGCATGTGTGTGTGTGGATGTAATGGAAAGCACCTGCACTCATTGAGGCGGGGAAGTATTTTGTGTGAAACAACGAGGAGACGTGGATGGATGAATGAAGTGATGGATGAAGAGATTGACTGAAGGTTGGACGGATGAATGAAAAAAAGGTTTTTTTTTCATCTGTAAAACAATTTTCACAAAGCAGTTTTGTTGGTGAAGCTTTAGACATAAATTACATTCGATTTAACTAGATAGGGAGACTGATGGATGGATAGAACAGAGATAAAATGTCCAGATGGGGGGGACGCCGCCTGAAGTGAAACAAGGAGATAAATTGGATTGAATGCGAGAGGTAGAAAGACTAAGGTAGGATTGGAAGCGTGGATGGAGGGATGGAAAGAGTGAGGAGAAGGGGATAAAGGAGATTGAGAGAGGGATAGCAGTGATCAAATAAAGCAAAATAAAGATAAAAAATATGGAACACAGGAAGAAAGAATAAGGAAGAGAGGATTTTAAGAGTCTGATAGGATCGTACGGTGGATGGATGGGAGGATTGATGGAGGGATGGGAGGATGAGGAGGATAAAGCACATTTGAGAAACTAAATGAGAGACAATTGAGGCAGTGGGTGAGGCTCGAGTAAGTTCTCATGACTGGCGATTTAAGGGGTTTTGGAGCAGTTTGAAAGGGTTTGCGATGTAAGGATACAGCAGCACTCTTTCATAGTCATTTTTTATTCTTTTTTAAGAGATTTTGCTTTGTTTTACATAATAATTCCTGGATATAGACAGGAAATATGGGGGCAGAGAGAGTTAGTCTTGTGCCAAAGGTCAAACCTACAGTCTTGCAAATATATGTGAGGTGCCAAAAACACAGTATGCTTCAACAGACACTCAATTCTGCATGGTCGTTAGTATGCTTAACACAGAACAGAGGCCATTGTTAAAAAATCTACAGCATCTACAGGCGTTTTTGGTGGAAACTAGTGTAGCTTTACAGCTCAAAGGAAGATGGCAACGTCCTTCATCCAAAAGCAAGTTTTGCTATTGTTTTGAGGAAAGCAAAGGAGAAGGAGGTTAACGAAATGATTATGTAAGTACCAAAATGGACAGAAAATCTCTGGGGTAATTACAAGTTCACTTAATTTGATCTGTCAAGATTCAAGATTCAAAATTCTTTATTGTCATACAAATCACACTCACATGCTATTGTATGAAATTAAGTACTGAGGTCCCGATTTAATGCCAAAGTTATCAAAATAAATATATATATACATCTATATATACACACACACAATAATAAATATATATATATATATATATATATATCAACTAAATAAAGAAAATAAAGTAAAGAGCAGTAGCAGCAATGCAGTTTAAGTACCAAGTAGGCCTGATGGCCTGTATTGCACATCAGTGTATCAGGTCACAGAGCACCACCAGAGTTCAGTTGTCTTACAGCTTCTGGAAACAAGTTGAGCTTCTTGAAAGAAGTCGAGTTTTTGGCTTGAGAATGATAGATGAAAGTTCGAAGGACCATCCAAATCATTTGGGTTAATCCTCAGAAGCCCATAAATGTCCACCTAATAGCTATTATATCTTGTGCTCATCGTGTATACAAAGTGAAAAGGTTTGTTTTTACAAACCAATCAGATGTTGGTGGTGTTACTCTTTAAATATGTTTGTGATTTACAACTCAGCCTCCCCCATTAAAACCTAGTGCTTCACATAGTTTCAGGAGATTCAAATGAAAGGTTAAACTTTATACTAACAAACATTGTTATACTTTTAAAATCTGTCTCTCTTTATTCATCATTAAAAATTGAAGATCAATGGATCAGTATCAGTTCTCTTCAACAGTCTTTTTAACAAGAGGTCACAAGGCTTTTTTTTTTAAGTGGTGTTGATGGTCTGATCTTTGAATCTCACATTTATGTAAACCCTTACTGGAAACAAAGTCAAAATCTATTGTGTATTCTTTGAGTTTATATCTACATTACTAATGAATATCTCAGTTCAGAAGATATCAAAATGTGTACATACTCCTTTGTGTTCCCGGAATGAAAATGTTTTTTCCCAATGTGCAAGTTATTAAGAAACTAAAACTGCGTAATAACAGAGTCTCTTCTTCTCATGCCAAAACTAGATGACTGATACCATTAAACATCAATAGAAGTCTGTGAGTCACAGACTCAATTAATGGAAGTGATGAAACACATGCACATCCAAATAGTGTTTTCCTGAGGGTTATTGGGATGTTTGTTTTAGAGAAAGAGAGTGAAAGACAGATGGAGAGGAATGAGTGTGAAAGGGGCAGAAAGTAGAAGCGTTATCCAAAAGTGAGTGAGAAAAGCGAAATAATGAGCATTCATTTGACAGAGCAGGAGAAAAACCCCTTTTGAAAGTGGCTTATTAGATTTCACTGTACTTTGCTTTTAAAAGCCAGGAGTTTGGGACAAAATTATATGTTTCAGAGCACTGTTAGCAAAAAATTCTGCCTCGAGTAGCAAAAGCAAAGACATTTGTCTCAAATGTGAAGCGGCTGGCTATTCATTTTAAGCAGAAACCCATGTAATTTACTGCTTTCCCAAGCACAATGTAAACTAAATTACAGGTTGTAATACAATGCATGGCTTACACTGATAACAAGGCCATTCGGCTACAAGGGAAAGAGTCAGAGGGTTGGCCCATGCTCATGTGCGAGCACACAAGTCATTATCACATATAAACACACACCCTCACACACAAATCATTGTGAAGTTGAAGACAATACTGTAAACGTTGTTATGAAAGTCGATTAAGGCCAGATCTAGTGATAATCTTTGCATTAGTTTACTGAATCGAGCAGAGAGAGCTTCAGCTAAACTAAGTTAAAGTTTCAGCTAAACATTTGTTAGAATTATTTAAGCTCGGAGCAGAGAAGGAGAAAAAAGTTTACATTGCTTTGGCTGGGCCCTCGATTTCCTTTCCCAGGATATTAATGAGGAAATGACACACACTTGTAAAGAAAGAAAGAAAGAAAGAGAGGGAAGAAGGAGAAAAGAAAGAGCGAGTGAGGGATGTAGGTTTCAGGGGGATGAGGGCTGGTGATTAATTCTGCTTTGAGTCAGCTCCGTTGGGAATTCCATCAAAAGGACGGAGAAAAGGGGATTTTAATTGCTGTTCCCTTCACGTTTCCCAAAACGCTTACCTACCTCTACCCTCCCCACCAGCACCACCACCCACCCTCCATTCCTTCCCCTTTCCTCCGCCATCCTGGTGAGGGGGGTCACCCTGGAATCCAGCAGGCCTCCCACAGCACACACACACACACACACACACATACACACACACAGAATTACTTTCAGATGTGGAGGGAAAGCAAAAGGTAGATATATATGTGTGTGCTTAAAATGCCACCTCACCCTCTATGCCCTGTGTGTAGCTCCTCAGTTTTGTATTTAAAAGTGTGTTTACCTTGCTGTCACATGCATCTGTGTGCTGAAGTCCCACCTGTATTCAGTTACAGTATAATTCAGTAAACCATAAGTCCTACCCAATGTGTTGATAACCTAACACAAAGCAGTGACCCTTTTATGGCTGTTAGACTTGTCTGCATGGATAAAACTGCCAGTAGAGTGTGTTCCTGCCACATCTGGTGCATGTGTTTCATCCTTCTGCTGTAGTGACTGTCAGAGTAGAGACTGGGGACCCATTAGAGGTCCTTGAAGGAAACCCTGCGGTTCCCCAATAAAAATGAAGAATAGTTTAATTTCAGTACTATTTCACCTACCAGTTAGCTAAATCAGTGAATGTACCTCTAACAGTGCCATGCAGCTATATACTGTAGACCTATCAAATTTGATGAAACAGACCAAAGTGGCTCTCCATTTCAAATTTACAGACCTCAAATTCCCCTGGATACTCTTTAACTGTTAGATATCCTCAATGTCTGATATTCCAAGCATTCCAGGAGTTATTTTAAAGAGGCACTGCACTGACTTTACTCATGAAGTCCAGTTTGCTCATAAAGGGAAGTGAGACAACTCAGCCTGTGAAACAAGGTCTATAATGTCTTCTGTGGCTCTGGAGGAGCTTTCTAATGTCTGAAACACAACCCTGGTGATGTCAGCAGGGTTATCTCACCTTCGGCGCAGAGCTTGAAAGACATGGGGCACCAGACAGCGGATGTCAAACACTGTGAGAACTGTACTGTATTGTGGTAAATGCTGGATCCAGGGTTTTTGTAGCTTGAGACACACTGGGGACTAAAACTCAGATAATACATATATTGGCCATTCCTTTTGTTATCCCCAAATGTAGGAAGTTTAATACTAAATCACTGGAGTACCCCTTTAAGATCTTCTAGTTTAAATTTAGTTGATGACTAATGATTCACAGAATGACTTTCAACAACAGAGAGACATGGACATTTTCTTTGTATTCAAAAGTAGACCTATTAAAATGTAAATAAAGAAAAGTAACTCTTTGTGCAGAGAGATTTCTGCGAATCTTTAAATTATTGCTACATTACATTCTGGATATACAGTTGTAAGTACTGTTTCTATGGTTAACTGTTTAATAAAAAAAAGAAGATTTATTTAAAATAGCATCCAACAGTGTCCTGATATGCAATTTTAATAACACACCTATTGAAGAAACAAGCATTTTCAGTAGCTATGGTATAACTTCATGTAACTTCATGTGACGCCATATTTAATTATATTCAGGCAGTTATGCACAGCAATTGGGGGGAAATGCTAGAACACCAAACAATGAAACAAAATGAAATCAAGCTAATGTCTCAGCATTCAGTCTGTTAAAAAATAAGGATTCTCAATGAAGTAGTACAGTAGGCTGGTAATATATTGTATTTTGAGAGTCCCTGTTCTGCAGCAGCACAATTATTCTGTTGTAAGAATCTGTGGTGCATGGAGTATGTTAAAATATATATATATATCTATATATATATATTACTCTCAAGAAATGTAACTGTTGGTTAAAAACAGAGTGATTTCTAATGAGTGGGTGGTATCAGGTTTTGTGTCCCTCTTAAGTGTCTCTGTAACTATGGCAACATGGAAATGAAAGCTCTTAATATCCAACAGTTGGACTGTCTGTCTAAACCTACCAGATGTGCAATAAGTATAGATTGATAATAAATAACCATGCACCCTTTTCAATCTGTTTCGTTTCAACGAATAGTTTTAGCTTAAGTCCCCTTATTCGCTTATTCACCTCAACTTACTTTCATTTCAGATCAAACAGAATGAAAGTAAAGAGGTGAGCGGAGGGGGTCTTTTAGTGGAGATAAGATGGGAGTGTTTGATTTCGACCACAGCTAGAGGTCTGACTGTCATGTCATGGATATATGACTTTAACAAACTTCCTTCAGATGAAACCACCAGGCAGTAGAAATGTACCCCCCCAGTAGCATCATATGGCCTTGGTTAGAGATAAGGGCCATTTTAAATGTATTGTGGAGTTGTCCATCGATAGATCTTTAAAGAGCTGCTGTTGAGGAAAAATAACATCTTACTACAGTTTGTTTGTGTATTTATATTATTTGAAGCAGTAAATAGTCATCAAATATTCCAGAGATAGATTCATATTTCATGTTTTAATATTTTATATTGAAACAGTTTCCAAAAGATTTTACATATTTCATTTTTCATATTTTTTACCCCTTAAACTACTAAAAAAACATTTTAAAGCAGTTATTGTTTCGTTATCTGTGCCGTGGGAGGACAGCCACAGGATAGCATCTTTTTTATTGATGTTTGCAGGAGTAGAGTGTAAGTCATAACATTTGCATGTCCAAACATATATCAGAGAAGCACTGGGAAAGTAATAGTTTTTATGTGTGTAAAATACTGCTGACATATAAATTTTTTTGATAATGTCTGAATGGGTAACCATAGAAAAAATATCAATAAAACAATGCAAGAACTATATGCCTTTAAATAAATGTATCCAATTGTAAATATACCAACTTCCACTTATTTTTCCATCAATATCCAGTTATATTTACCTGAAAACAGTGTATTGTAACTTTAATGATTACATCTTCATGTTTCAATTAAACTAATATAAAGAGAATTTCCATCCACCTGTTTTCCTGGGCACCTTCTGGAAACTTGGTTGAAATTTGCATTACAGTTGTATGGAAAACCTGACTATAGAACCAAATTATCATAGGGGTAACACAATTCTCCCCAAATTATTTTTCTTTTTTGAAGGAATAGTTTCACACTTTGCATACTTTCTATCCTGAAGACACGCAAAAGATTAATATGACTCTTGTGTCTGCCCTGTTAATATAAAAACTGTAGCCAACAGCTGGATAGCATATGTACTTAATTGTGTAGTCTGTTCATTTTGAAAAGCTAGTGTTGTCTCCAATCGAACGCGAAAAATGACAATTGCAATACCTGACCACTTCTTCTTTTTTTGTTAATGGCGAATTGCAACCAAGTGGAGCATTATCGCCAACATTTTACCACGATTGCTGCACACCAACATATCTGCCGGCTCGCTCACTTGACTTTAATTCAATTTGATTAAAAATGTATAAAAATGAACTTTTATGAGCTTTTACTTTTAGCCATAATGATCGCAACTGTGGCCACCATTTACATATGTTTGTGGTCCCTCCCCTTTCGCTACGTAGCCAAGATGGTGACCATTGACTACATCATCTGGGTACTCATAGTCCACTGTATTTTGCCATAACTATCAATGTGAACGCACTCATGCATTCAAAATAGCTAGTGTAAGTATGGAAGAATGTGAATTAAGACACAGCAATAGTCTTGAACATAACCACCCCCGTAAAACCACTTTTGTTTTTTTCTAAACAAACACTATAACACATTCATTTGTGAGCTTGGGAGGTGCTGTTTTGCCACTGTTTCCAGTCTTTATACTAGGCTAAGCTCACCAGCTGCTAGCTTGCATTTACCATACAGACATGAGAGTGGTATCAGTCTTTGCATCATTCTTAGCATTAAAGCAATATAACAGGTTTACCAAAATATCAAACCTTTCCTTAAAAGGCCATATTGGCGCATATCTGTCTTTACAGCTATTATAATGGCATTTTGGCACCCTCTGGTCAAATTCTGTTGACCCGTCATTGGTTTTGTTTGCAATGTGATTTAATAATCATTTATTACTCTAAAATATATTGTCTGGCTTTGTTACACACAGTGTCTCCATGGTGTGGGTAAATATATTTAAATAAACCAAAGATTAAAGATAAGGAAGGATAAGGTAAAATATTTTATATTTTTACATAGGCTTCCAGTAGTGTGAGTAAAGATGGAAAAACGGCAGCTGTCCATCAATTGTAGGGTTGGCGGTTCGATCCCTGTCCATGTGTCAAAATGTCCTTGACACTGAACCCCCAGATGCTCCTGATTTGGAAGTCGCTTTGGATAAAAGCATCTGCTAAATGTAATGTAAAAACAATATCTACATAAAAACTCATTTCCCTGTTTCATGCGTAGCAAAAACCACCAGGTAGGATCATATTATTTTGCTTTGTGTATAATGGAAAGCGCATGTAGAAACCCATGTGGAAAATAAAACACAGTTCATATCCTTGCAAATAAACTGCAGAGCAATACGTGTTATCACTGTGGCTGCATGGAAGTGATAGCAGACATTTGTCTTTTCCTTTATAAAAAACAGAGCAATGTTTACAGACACCATGTAGGACATAAAATGTAAACAGAGAGACAGCACAGGAAGAAGCGATGTGGCAGCACATTTAATTAAATGCAGCCACAGGAGATGAACATGACATCAAGAGAAGGAGTGGGATGTCGTAACATGTCTTTATGATCAGATATCCAAAGTCACAATGACGGTGGGATAGTAGGATGCTTTAACCCTTATTTCGACAAACAAAGTTGCTAAAAATACATTCTTGATTGTAAAGAGGACTGAGATACATGAAGCCTTTTAAGCATAATAGTTGGGCTGTGTTTACAAAGCTGTTGTTTCTAAGCCTTGTGTACAGTCTTCAGAAAAGACAAGTGTAACTCAGCTCCTAAATGCATCACATCAAGAGTTTGTTGTTGAACTCACTCCTCTGCGTCAGGTATGCTTCTAGTTAGCAGCCGACAAGAGTGTCAGATAATAATCAACACAACACCTGCTGGATCTACCCAGAAGCCCCTGCTCATATGGGCCACATTACCGGCCTCTCTAATTGGCTGGCTCCCCTGCGAGAGCTAAAACCTCTGTGCTTTGATTGGTGGAGCTACAGTATTTAAGCTTGCTGGGTTGGTGAGTGTGAAACTGCAAATCTGTGAAAGTGTGTAGTTTGGTGTCTATTGTCTACTTATGTATTTGCATGTGTGTGAAAATTTAGAATAGAGACGATCAAATTGCCCCAGGGTACTCCTCAGAAATTGTAATATGCTGTTGCTGTTTTGGAGAGACACGTTACAGTTTTTTCCTTATGGAAAATGGAGAAAGACGGCATCAGGCAGGAAAAACACTCTTAATATTCTAATACATGAACTCTAGGCCACTTCCTTAAGGCTGCAGCCATAAGCTTGTTGGTTCATAAAATGCAAGATGTTGCTACATCATTTGTTTTCAGAATTATTCTGCACCCCAGGATGAGGTCTGTGTAGGGTTCTCTGTAATTTAGCCGCTCTGCCAGCCTCCTCAGTCAAGCCCATGATCCTCAGGGAGACATTCTCTCTAGCCCTCAAACAATACCAAGCCCTTCTGGTACATATTTTACAACCAAATGGTGTCATGTGAATGCAACAATGCCAAAACACAGAATGCAGGAAAAAATAAAAAACACGTATATGCATGTACACACATACACACACACAGACACACACACACAGACAAACACACAATAAAAGTCAATAAAGTGTTTTAGGATGCTCAGGAGAGCAGTGTTTTAAGACTTTCTTCCTGTTTTCACTCCTGGATACCCAACACTTAGGATTTCAATTACTATCATTCTGTTCTATGTGTGTGTGTGTGTGCGCGTGTGTATGCCTGTGTGCACTTTTATGTGTGTGTGCAGCAGTCCTCCATCTGTACATGTGAGTCTAGAGCACAATTAACGACCTCTGTTCTCTAGTAGCCGGCAGCCAAGGTGGAATGGTTCGAGTTAGGAGGGGAAATGGCGTGAAAAGAAAGCTAAAAAAGAGAAAAAAGACGCTAAATGCACTCTGGCTCCATGCAAGTCTCCTGTGACATCAGAGACTCAAGCTCTTGTAAGCCTCATTTCCACCCGACTTATTCACTGAATTTAATGCAACACTTGTGGAATAAAGTGGGGTTTTTTTTCGTCACCTACTCCAACTTTGCTAAACTTAGTCTTTGACACCAGGTGAAGAACAGAAGCCTTTGTGGCTCTTGTTACTATTACCACAGCGATTCTATAATGAAGTACAACATAAAGAATACTGTATAATCTGACACATACCCTACTGTATAGTACATGATGGGCTTGAGATTTTGGGGACTGTGTGATTAATGTGTCAGCCAAGGACCAAAGCAATGATCCAGAAAAAAGAAATTAGTTCTATTATTTAATCAGTTGCAGGAGAGATAAACTTTTCCTAATAAATCTGGCAGTTGCTGCTCAGACTCTTAACCCACATCCAAATTCTTCCAAACACTGCCTGCAAATCGTGACCTTGAATTGAGTTTACTGCAGTGGAAGCACAGTCAGACTCCAACCACAGTCAGTGTTCACTACTGCACACTGAGTTAATCACACTTTCTATTAACTTTTATTGGTTACACGCATGTAATAGCATTTAATTGAGGAGAATGTACAAAGTTTAAGGCATTTTTAAGGCTTTTTCTGCTTTGGATAGTGTCCATTGTGGGCTGGTACCAATGTCAGAACAATGTGGTAAAATAAAAAAACATGAATGGAGCTACAGACACACACAAGCACAACACACACGCAGTTCAAATTAGGAGTAACTAGTACAAGAAAAATTTATTGATTTTTCTGAGTTTTCACACAGCGAATAAAGGCATCAGCCAATCATGTGCGGACACCAACAACTCCGGACCTATGGTTGTTTGTGTTTCTCATCACCCTGTATTATATGACAAAGGAAACAAAAGTAATAAAGACAATGAACTCAAGGACAAGGTGTGAAGTAGCACCACGGGATAGTGAGACTTTACTTTTTGATATTGTAGAGTAAATATTTGCATGCAAGAATTTTGCAAATTAGTGTTGTTTATTTGTTACGTCACCCTATGTGTAAATACCTTAAGATTCAAATTTACAGCTTACTACAAGAAAAATGCATTGTACTACAGGAACAGTGCTAAGAAATATGGATGAAAGCCACTTTTACTGTAAGAAGAAGACAAGAATTTTGACCCCCACGGTATCTGACAAATCCAGTAAAAGCAAGAGATTAAACTGTAAACTCAAGGGCCCGACACTTTATCTCGGATCAATCATTCCTAGTGGTCAGACAGGTCTAGAAATGAGCCAATCAGGGATTAAAGGCATGAATCCTGAAGTTGTTCTTTATTCTTTATGCTCCAACACATCGAGAGGAAGACAAAAAGAAAGTAAGAGAATATTAAAGAGGAAGAGACAAAGAACAGAGTGGGAGAACGAGGGAAGTCTTTTAAGGTTAAAGGAGAGATTAATGAGGAGGCGAGAACAAAACAGTAACAGAGAGAGGAAGTATAATATGAGTACAATGTGGAGGGAGACCACTATTTCTGCGAGACTGTAATTGTGAAATTAGTCTCAGTCATAACTGTTACAACCCGGCTCCAAGGTTACAACAAAGATGATAGTCCAAGAGTCAGCGGGAAGTAAAAGCAATTTATTTTTAACAATACAGCCAAAGTGGAGAACGTATTAGCAAGCTGCTACGATATCCGCTGAGGGTCAGGGCCCTCTACGACGCAGCTCCCCAACAACCGACCAGAGACCAGACCAGGAACCCAAGGGCAGAGAAACCAGACCACCTAGAGCACAGAAGAGCAGGCGACCACCCGACTGGAACGACAGCTCCCGCAGAGACTAAGGAGGCTCCTTTTAAATGGGCAGAGCACCCCGCACCCAGGTGTAGCTCATGCCACTGATTAACCCCACTCAGCACCTGAAACACAAAACAGACAGACAGACAGACAAGGAAACCGACAGAAACAGGCAGGGACACCTAGTGCCCAGGAGTAGCGGTAGCAATAGGAGCAGGGGCCGTAACACTTGGACTCAACTTAGATCATAAAAAACACTTTACTAGAATAAAAAAATATATCTGAGAAACTTCAGGAAATGCAACAGAGGAGTGATCACTCTTCCAAGACAAAAGAAAACATACATGTACAGTACAGAGCACACAGACCAACACATACATTATAGAATCAGAATCAGAATCAGAATCAGAATGGTTTATTGCCAAGTATGTATTCACATACAGGAATTTGTTGTGGTGCGTGGGTGCCAACAATAGCAATATATACATATACAGAAAAATAAA